>AWOL01S0202728.1:10037-22354 GCA_000715115.1 Nicotiana otophora
TGTTATTGTTATTATTATTATTATTATTATTATTATTATTATTATTATTATTATTATTATTATTATTATTATTATATTGTTAAACTTTTTGCCTTGTCTTTTATTATTTCCAATAGGGCCCTGACATGACCTCGTCACTACTCTACCGAGGTTAGGCTTGACACTTACTGGGTACCGATGTGGTGTACGCATACTACGTTTTTGCACATCTTTTTATGCAGATCCAGGTACTTCCTACCAGACCCGGTATCAGTGAGATAATCTGTACGCAGAGACTTCAAGGTACATCTGCCAGCGTCCGCAGACCTTGGAGTACCGCTCTATCTTTATTATGTTGTTTTCCTTATCTTCACTAGACTCTGTTATTTAGAGACACTTAGTATTTCTCTTATAAGCTTATGACTTATTCCTACCAGGTTTTGGGAGTTGTAACTATTTTGAATTGCAGTTTTTAATCATTTCATATGTTGAGATTTGAGATTCAGTTTTAGATTCCGTTATTCCGCATAATTGATAGGACTACCTAGTCTTAGAGACTAGGTTCCATCAGACATTCTAAGGAGGGAAATTGGGGTCGTGACAAGTTGGTATTATGAGTCACAAGCAGGTGTAGTAGAGTCTCGCGGATCAGTATCTTCGGGAGGCTATAGAACTGTTAGGCAAATGTTCACTTCTTTGATTTCCTTATCGTGCGCATTGTTGATTTCGAAATCCTAAACCATTGTCTTTCTGTTCTCTCATAGATGGCGAGGACACGCACAACTGGATCCGATAATCAGAAACCCGCGCCCCCTATTGGNTGTTATTCCGCATAATTTATAGGACTACCTAGTCTTAGAGACTAGGTTCCATCAGACATTCTAAGGAGGAAAATTGGGGTCGTGACAAGTTGGTATTATGAGTCACAAGCAGGTGTAGTAGAGTCTCGCGGATCAGTATGGAGACGTATGTACTTATCTTCGGGAGGCTATAGAACTGTTAGGCAAATGTTCACTTCTTTGATTTCCTTATCGTGCGCATTGTTGATTTCGAAATCCTAAACCATTGTCTTTCTGTTTTCTCATAGATGGCGAGGACACGCACAACTGGATCCGATAATCAGAAACCCGCGCCCCCTATTGGAGCCGCAAGAGGCTGGGGTAGTGGCCGATCCATAGGCCGAGGAAGACCACGTGGTGCAACAAGAGCACCTACACGAACTGCTGCAGAGGAACCACCAGTAGCTCTAGTTGGAGAACAGGCACCTGAGACTCCTATTACTACCCCTGCACTTCAGGAGACTCTTGCCCGGCTTTTGAGCATGTTTGGCACTCTCAATGCAGGGTTGATTCCACTTGCTCCTACCACTTCTCAGGCCAGGAGAGGAGAACATACTCTCGCCGACCACGCACGTCTGGTCCGGAAAATTTCCCAAGCCTATTTGTGTAATTTCGGAGGTGACGTCTCTTGACCTATATGAAGCCCAGCTCGTCTAAAAAGGAGGTATACTGATTTTGGAGAGCAACTTTTAGGAGAGAATAAGGAAGGAAACAACGGAAACGCAAAATACTTGATCCAATTCATTCAATACGGACGTTTGTTTGAATTTGGGGAATTATAATGTCTTCTTGTTCTTCTAATACTCTTGTGATGAATACGTTTTCCATTATGAAGTAATCTTGCTTAGGGTTGTTTACGGATGTTGTGATTTGACTATTGTTTTGGGTTTTGCTCTTTGTTAATTATTCGGATTCATTGAATGAGTTATTAACTGAATTGAAAGGCTTATTGTGATTTTACTTTAATCGAAAGAGAAGTGTTGCTACAATTTGCTTTGTGCTATATCGTTTAGGTTGATGTTACGCCTTTTCTAGGTAATCAAAAGAGGTTAGAGAGTTAACAATTAACCTAATTTAGAAGAATAATCGAGAGGTATTCTTTGGAGGATCATTCATTCACTGTGTTTGTGCATATGTCATAGGACCTGTTATTAGGTGGATTAAGGGAACTCTCACTCATTCAGAAGAAGAGTTTGAATCCCTAAGGTAGCCTAATCATCTATTGAACTTGAAGGAGTCAATAGAAGTTAAGAGTGAACTTAACCCAGAGTTACCCGAAACAATAATTGATTACATAGCTTGTCACAACTCCTACTTCTCACCCTGATATTAAATCGCTGCTCCTTAATCATTAAAGTGCCATTAATTTTTTACAATAGATAATTTTAGTTTTATTTGTAATCGATAATAACATCAATCAAAGGTTATTATTCTGGATAGTGTTGAGCTAAAGATTTATTAGAACATTATTTAAACTAATCTCTGTGGAGACGATTTAGTACAATATTATCTTTGACTAGTGAGCCTAAGTTTTCTACACCGGTTTTGCGCTCGTTAAATTTTGGCGCCGTTACCGAGGATTGGCGATTAATAGTGTTTAAATTAATTTTTAGTGCTAATTCAGGAACAACTTTATTTTATTTTACTTTTCTACGCTCTTCTCATCTGTGTTCAGGCAACATGTTAAGTTCAGCGGTGTATGACTCGATCCTCTTCAAAGGACTTGGAGCCATATGACCCAGAGTTAGACAAGCACCCGAGGCAGTTGAGAAGAGAGAAAGGATCGAGTGGATTGTTATTGGGTTAGCCTTCAACTCAAAATACAATGGTAAACAACGAATAGGTAGTGAACCTGGTTGCGAGAGAGGCGACCCAACAACGGGAAGCACGGTTAGCATCTGAAGCAGCCTGAATTGCGGATGAAATGGTCGACGGGGAGTGAAGGTACAATCACAATCGAAACTTGATAGAAGATGAATTTGAAAATGCAGCTCCTAGACTTGGGAGGTCGTTAGGAGATTTTTCCAGACCGGTATACAACCAATAAAAGTCTAGTGTGAGAGCCTCACCCATTTATGCCAATAATTTTGAACTAAAAAAGGGAGTCATCTAGACCATTCAGAATAATTGCATATTCAGAGGGAAACCCAATGAAGATCCCAACAACCAGTAGTTGAGAAGTCTGCCCACAGGGTCAATCCTTACATGGGAGGAGATGACTACCAAGTTCTTAGAAAAATATTTCTCTGCCGCTAAGACTGGATGAATAAGGAACGAGATTCACAACTTCAGCCAAGGTGATTGAGAAACAGTGTTCGAGGCATGGGAAAGATTCAAGGAGCTATTGCGGAGGTGACCTCATAACGGAATGGAGCAATGGATGCAACTCTAGGACTTCTGGGATGGTTTAAACCTGTCATCAAGGAGATTGCTGAATAGTGCGGTCACAGGCCCTCTAATGAAGAAGACTCATGAAGATGCAGAACAATGGTCCACTGATCAAAGGGACCAAAAAAGATCAGCAGGGGTGCACCAAGTAAAATCCTCGGTAGCAATGCAAGCCCAAATTGCAGCTATGGCTAAGAACATCAAGCAACTGATGCTAGCTCAGGTGCAAAATCAACCACAGGTGAGATGTGACATCTGTGGATTGGGACACCCGACACATGAGTGTCAAGCTACAACTGAGAAAGTCAACGCTGTGGGGAACTTCAACATAAGCAACTACCAAGGAGGTGGTAATTTCAATTCTATGGTATAGAGACATCCAGGGTTTTCATGGAGTTCTTCAACTGGTAGTTTGAACTCATGGCAGCAGCAAAATCCCAGAGCACCAGTGCAAGGACCTCCTGGTTTCCAAATTAACAAAGGCAACCATACCAACCTCCACAGCCCAACAACTCAGGTTTAGAAGATCTAATGAAGGCATTTATAAATAAATCCAATTAGAAACTTGAGACTCAAGGGACCGCTATCAGGGAGCAAGGCACATCCATCCAAAATTCGGAAAGACAAATGGGGCAACTTGCAATATTGTTGTCAGAAAGGGCGGCAGGGACTTTGCTGGCAGACACTGCAAAGAATAAAAAAGAAACAATCAAATTTGTGTCTCTTAGGATTGGGAAAACATTAGCAGAGCCAAAGGCAAAACCAAGGGACGAAGAGGAGATCAACTCAACCAAGATAGCTAAAGAACAGAAAATCGGAGAATCTTTGCCTAAGGAGAATGTTAGCAACAAGGATGTTGATAAGCAGAAAGTGAATAGTGCAGTTGAGGATAGCAAGAACATGCCATTGTTACCTTTTCCTCAAAAGATGAAGTGGTAGAAATTTGACAATTGCTTTGGAAATTCTTGGAGATGTTGAAACAGTTGTATGTGAACATTCCGTTCATGAAGGTGCTCACACAAATGACAACCTATACAAAATTCTTGAAGGAAATCCTCTCAAGCAAAAGGAAGCTCGAGGAAATGAAAGTGGTCAAACTCAATGCCTAATGCAGTGCCATTCTACAGAACAAAATTTCCAAGAAGTGTAGGGATCCTGGCAGTTTCACTATACTTTGCTCGTTGGGTAGCGAAAATTTTGACAAAGCCTTGTGCGATTCAAGTGCATCCATTAACTTGTTGCCATTATAGGTGTTCAAGAAATTGGAAAGAGAGCTAAGAGTGATAAAATCTGTATCAGTATCCTTGCAATTGGCTGATCAAACCATGATCATACCGGAGGGAATAATTGAGGGCATCCTGGTAGGGTAGACAAATTTGTTTTCCCAGTAGACTTCATCGTGGCAGATATGGAAGAAAATAAGGAAGTGCCTCTAATCATGGGGAGACCATTCCTTTGTACTGACCGGGATATTCTTGATACATATGAGGGGTAACTCATGCTATGAGTGGGAAACGAAAAAATGGTATTTCAAATGAAGAGAATGATGAAATACCCATGTGATGAGGCATCTGCCTATGCTTGTCTCAAACTAGATGTGGTGGGGGAGTTAGCTGAACAACACAAACTGGATAAGATGGTAGGTGACTCACTAGAGAGATGCATTAGTCAATCAAGCACAACAAAGGATGAATTCTTGAGATCAAGAAGGAAGTTGAGGCACTAGAAAATGAGAACCAGGTGGTAGATAAAGAAGAATTTGAGAAAGAAAAGAGCAAGCCGAAGCTGGAATTGAAAGTACTCTGACACATTTGAAATATGCTTTTTTGGAGATTAACAATTTTCCTGTGATAGTTGCTGCTGATTTGACCGGTGAACAAGAACACATTCTTATGGAGTTACTACGGAAGCATAAAAAGGCAATCGGTTGGAGTATAGCCTATATTCAGGGGATCAGCCCTACAATCTGCATGCACAAGATCTTGTTAGAAGAATGGAGTAAACCAGTGGTGCAGCCCCAGCGCAAATTGAACAAAAATCTTGAGGAGGTGGTTCAAAAAGAGATACTCAAATTGCTAGATGCATGCATAATATCTTCCATCTCTGACAGTCAATGGATCAGTCCTGTACAGGTTGTGCCAAAAAAAGAGGGCATGACAGTGGTAAATAACGAGGACAACGAGCTAATTCATACCAGAACGGTTACTGGGTGGAGGATATGCATTGACTACCGGAGTTTAAATGATGCAACATAGAAGGATCACTTCCCTCTTCCTTTCATTGATAAGATGTTGGAGAAGGTGGCGGGGCGTTGATGTTACTGCTTCTTAAATGGATATTCAGGGTACAATCAAATATCCATTGCTCCCGAGAATGTTGAGAAAACCATCTTTACATGCCCGTACAGAATCTTTGCATACCGGAGAATGCCTTTCGGACTATGCAATGCATCAGCTACTTTCTAGAGATGCATGATGTCAATATTTTCAGATTTAAATGGGAAGTGTCTGGAGGTGTTCATATATGACTTTACTCTATTTGGAGATGACTGTGAAGATTGCTTGAGGAACCTCGAACTTGTTCTGAAATGATGTGAGGACACTCACCTAGTACTCAACTGGGAAAAATGTCACTTCATGGTTAAGGATGGGATCGTCCTGGGCCATAAAGTCATAGCTGAAAGTATTGAAGTCGATAGAGCTAAAGTAGATGTGATAGCCAAGTTCCTGCCACCGACCTCAGTGAAGAGCATCAAAAGTTTTTTGGGGCATGCCGGTTTCTATAGAAGGTTCATTAAGAATTTTTCCAGTATTACCAAGCTCTTGACTACATTACTTGCCAAGGATGTAAAATTTGTATTTGATGTGGAGTGTCTCAGAGCATTCAAACTAATTAAGGAGAAGCTAGTAAGTGCCCCCATAATGGTGGCTCCTAACTAAAGTGAGCCTTTTGAGATAATGTGCGACGCCAATGATGTGGCAGTAGGAGCAGTGATGGGGCAGAGGAGAGATAAACTATTCTAACCTATTTACTATGCAAGACAGACCTTGAATGACGCTCAAGTGAACTATGCTACCACAGAGAAGGAGTTCTTTGCAGTAGTTTTTGCTTTTGACAAGTTCATATCTTATTTGGTGGGAAGCAAGATAATAGTGCATACTGATCACTCAGCACTGAAATATTTACTTAGTAAGAGAGAGTCTAAACCGCGTCTGATATGGTAGGTATTATTGCTGCAAGAATTTGATCTAGAAAACAAAAACATGAAGGGCACAAAAATCAAGTGGCTGACCACTTGTCGCGATTGGAGAACCACATGTTGAAGCGATGGACATTTGGGAAGAGTCAGATGAGCAAATTTTTTCCATTGCAGCAGTCTCCGATAGACCACCATGGTTCTCCGACATAGACAACTTCTTGGCTCGTGGGTGGATACCACACGACTTAACCTCAGATCAGAAAAAAAAGTTGCAAGGTGAGGTAAGATGTTATTTTTGGAATGACCCTTTCTTGTTTAAACTGTGTGCAGATGGTGTTATTTGAAGATGTGTGCCTGAATGCGAAATGGCAAGCATTTTGTCTCATTGCCACGATGGAGCAACTGGAGGACACTATGGCAGGAATCACACTGCAGCAAAGGTAATAGAAGCCGGTTTCTTTTGGCCTACCTTGTACAAGTACGGGAGAGTATATGTAGCTTCATGTGACAAGTGTCAAAGGGCAAGTAATATTAGCAAGAGGGACGAAATAGCTCTCAACTCCATTCTGGTATGTAAAATGTTTGACGTTTGGGGCATTGACTTCATGGGTCTGTTCCCATCGTCACACTCTTATGAGTATATCCTAGTAGCCGCTGACTACGTATCTAAGTGGGTTGAAGCAATCCCTACTAGGACCAATGATGCTCGGGCGGTGTGTGAATTCTTAAGGAAAAACATCTTTACCCTCTTTGTAACACCTAGAGTGATTATCAGTGACAATAGGTCACACTTTGCGAACAAGCAGTTTGCTACACTACTGTCCAAGTATGGGGTCACACACAAAATGGGAACCCCGTACCATGCCCAAACTAGTGGGCAAGCCAAAGTGGCTAACCGTGAACTTAAACGAATTCTTGAAAAGGTGGTTAGTGCTTCTCGTAAGGATTGGTCGGTAAAGTTGGAAGAAGCTCTATGGGCGCACAGAACTGCGTTCAAAACAACCATAAGGACTTCACCATTCAAACTAGTGTATGGAATATTATGTCACCTACCTACTGAGATAGAGCATAAAGCTTATTGGGAAATTAAGGTGCTTTAATCTTGATCTTAGTCTTGTAGGTGAACACAGGTTGGCGCAGATGAATACATTGGAGGAGTTTAGGCTAGACGCGTATGAAAATGCCCGAAGTTTCAAGGAAAAGACTAAAAGGTGGAATAATCGTCTGATTAATCCAAAGGAGTTTCATGAAGGGGACAGAGTCTTACTGTACAATAGTAGACTCAGGTTGTTCTCCGAAAAATTTAAGTCTAGATGGACGGTACCATATGTGGTGAAACATGAATCACCATATGGGGCAATTGAGATTCAAAGTGAATGGGCAAAGACTAAAACTGTATCTTGCTAGAGGATTTGCTCAGCAATCCTTGTGCATCAAAATCAGTTGAGGATGCCTGATTGAGTCAAGCTGACAATTATAACTCAGAACTACTTCTAACTCTTATATTAGTTAGATTTTCACTTTTATTTATAGTGTAGAATCGATAGATATTAGTATATAGTATGATGTGGTAGGTGCAGGAAGGTATATGTCGCGGAAGGTAGGAATTAAGGTGTCTAAAACACCCCTTTTGAGGGTAATTTTGTGTGACCGCGCACCTAGGGCGGTCACTTTGCACACCAGGTCGCACAACAGGCAACGTATACGAAGTGGTACGTGCACAACCACGCATCTGATGGGGTGACCGTGAACCTGGTCGCGCATGTTCACTAGTGTACTGCCTCAAGTGCTCGATCACATGCGCGACCACGCACCGACCAAGAACCTACCGCGCATCAGGTAAGTTTTTCCTTTTTAATTTCGGACTTTCCCCTCCCAAGACACCCAATTCTAAAATTCCCTCTTTCTTTACCCTACACTAAACAACCCTAATTCGACCCCCCTCTCTCATCCTCTTTATGTAAGACAAACAACACTGCACCACCCCCTCCTCTTCTCCTTTCACCCAACCTCACGTGTTTTCTCTCCCAAGTCCCTTCAGGTAAGTGAGATGCTTTATCTCTCTCTTTTCGTAGTTATTGTATTTGATTTGTCTTGTGTTGTAGTAGATTTTTGTTTTTGTTTTCTCTCCTTTTATGCTCCATGTCTTGTGGGGTGGGAAGTCGAGTTTCACCATGGGGACTGACCATATAGTGGCTGGGTGTGACATTGGTATATCCTTAGTCTAACTAGGGCTGAAATTGAGTTATGGGGGTTAGAGACAACTATGCTTGTTATGTGTTTGTGAAATTGCCTCAATGCAATTACAGGCGTAATGTTATGACCAAGTGTAAGGATGAAGTCTGAGTAGCCTCTCTTGGTTCACCATGTGATTCATTAGCTAATATTTGGCGGTTTGTTGCAGGTACTATGTCGCCAACCAAGAAACAAAAAACCACAATTGCATCCACAAGTGGTCACACGGGAACATCCCGGGACCGAGCTTCGGCTTTTGCTCGCCCGTATGATCAGAATAAATTTATCTCTTGGGAAGCCCAAGAACGATTCCAACAAAAGGAAAGCAAAAAGCCCATTCCGGATAGGGGAATTGATATGGGGTCCCTCCAGAATGACTGCCCCCGTGTGTGTCATGAATTAGTCAGGCGCGACTTGAGTATATTCTTTGAAGAACCTGACGAAGCGAACTTAATGGTTATTCGGGAGTTTTATGCAAACTGCCCAGAACATGACGCCCATGTCTGCACAGTCATGAAGAAAAGAGTGGACTTCTTCAAAGAGGCCATCCGAAGAGCCTATCATTTGCCGGAATTCATGGGAGATCCGGATATACGTGACTACTATGCCACGTACGACATAGAACCATACCTGTGGCACCTGTTCTTCACAACTATTTGTGTACCTGGCAAGGAGGTAGTATGGATAAAGGAGGGGGAAAAATTTCACTCGGCTCCACTGAACTTTGAAGGGAAGTGCTCACTCTATATTATCAATAACCACATGCTGCCTTCAGGAAACACGATTGAGGTGAATGGTCCTCCGGCGGCTCTATTTGGTGCTTTGTCAATGGCCATGATTTTGATGTGGCTCAGATCATTCAGGCCGAGATGTTGATTTGCTGTCTTGTGCAGAGGTATGGGTTTTATTTTTTCCATCATTAGTCAATCGGTTATGCCGTGGGTCCCGAGTACCGGAAAACAGGGATATGGATGGAAAAGTAAAGTGCGAACATAAATTCCGGGCTGATAAGGTTGTAATCGGGAAGGACCCTATTGGGCCCGCTGAGGCGGATAACGAGGAATCTGATGCGCCCTAAAAGGGAAATAAAGATATTGCTGCTTCTCCACCACATGAGCCGAATGTTGGGGTAATTTCAAATGGCAGTTGGGACACAAGAATGAGCGCTTTAGAGCAGGAGATGACGGGGATGCATAAGTCATGCCCCGACCTCGGGGAGCGCGACTGGCGCTCAACCGAGTAAACCCGGTCGAGCAAGCCTACTTTACATCAACCTCTGATCATTACTCATGCATAATCTATCAAAACATAATTAGATCTTGACTTTCATATTGAATAAATTTGGCTCAATGGCCTACAAAGTTTTTTTCTTTTTCTCTCGTGATGGGTACATAGCTTCATAAATATCTGTGAACATAAATACATGACGAAACTCAAAACTTAAGTACATGACCCACAATATACATGGAGATTCTATGGCAATAGATACCTAAGTGCATAAAACCATCTAGACTCTAATACCCATTAGAATTCTAGCAGGCTCACTATAATCTGTTGCGCAGAAGATCTCTATCAAAGATCCATATCATCTTGTAGAAGTATACCTGTATCCATTAAAAGATGCAGCGCCCCCGACAAAAAGGACATGAGTACATGTGGAATAGTACTCGCATGTAAGGAAAACAGAACAACATATGAAATCATGGTAGTTCAAATAAGAGGCATACGAAGTACATCAAGAACTACGAAATATCCCATAGATTCACATTTCAAGTCTCGTTATGCTTACATCATTTTAAACTTCGTTTAGGATTAACTGAGCCATATGAACTATGCATGGAATACATAATATAAAGTAATTGAAACAACATGTACAAACAAGGCCAATGAAAGTGGCACCTAATGTCTGTGTTAACAATGCGTCTCACTAGACCGTCCATATCCCTCTCTTATCTTACACATATACATTTCACTTGTGCGTTTCATAAACCGTTCACATTGTTTACTTACACAATACACATGTGCATTTCATAGACCGTTCATAGGGTTTACTTACACAATACACCTGTGCATTTCATAGATCGTTCACAGTATCACTTATATATTACACATGTGCGTTTCATAGACCGTTCATAGGATTACATATACAATGCACATGTGCATTTCATAGACCGCTCACAGTATCACCTATACAATACACATGTGCGTTTCATATACCATTCATAATGTTTACTTACACAATACATATGTGTGTTTCATAGACTGTTCATAGGATTACATATACAATACACCTATGCATTTCATAGACCATCCATAGGGTTCACATAACACCTCATTATGCATATGACCATATATAAACTCAAAGCGACATGATTAACATTACATTTAAGGTCATAAGTTCCCGGATCATTGGAACACTTCATGTTCATGCTCATCATGGATAAGCATAGCTCATTATATTAACACATGTATGGTGAATCAATAAGTCAATTTCAATGGCGCATGGCCCAAACTCGTTTTCATAAGATTCATCATCATTTAGCATAGGACATCTCCCTTTCATCTCGTTATTCATTCACTTGTCATCTTGAGGTCATTAGCTAAGTTCATTATTCTTGGGGACTTAACATCGAAGTCATTTACATTTATTATTTTAGAAGCATGCATACTATGATTGAAACCATTGGGACATACAACGCCTCATAATTCTTATTTTGGCAAACGACTGCATTTCATGTTCATACTATCACTTACTTGTACTTGTCATGGGTGATCATAGAACATTTAAAACATTTAGGAACACCATAGCCTATCCTCATGAGGACGTAGAAGCTTATATCACATTGGAAACATAAGTACGAATACATTCATCTCATAACCTTGCACACCATATATCACTTCATTAGTACTTTCAACTACTCACAACATCATTATTTCATTGGCTTCCTTAGCCATACATATTATTCTTAATTCATGTCACTGTGGCCGTATATCATATTTCGTACTTTTATTTCTTTACTTTCAAAGATTATCATCATAAACATCAACATATAGATTATTCTTGAACTACCTTTTCCCAAAAAGGGCAATACACAATTTCAACTCATGAATATATAAGAGCTCCAAACACGTTGGAAATACTTACAAAGCATAGCATTAGCTGAAACAACCACATTTGGGCACGCCTTGAGTACATAGGCTTTTAGGCAAATCTATTTTTGAAGTCAATTTGGAACAATTGAATCAAGGCTCATTTCTTAACCTCTCTCACATCATTTCATTTCATTGGCACTATTAGCCACAAGTATAACATTCATTATCGGCACGGTGGCCATGCTTTATATCCCCAACTCTCTCCTTTCACTTTCAAGCATCTTTATAGATTATCAACAACAAAACATCTCTAATCACGACTTTCATTACACACATGAGTAATTAAGAACTTTAAGCACATCGAGATTTCTTACACAATTTCGCATACTAGCCTTTATTTGAAACGCGACTTGAAGTAGAAACATTTTTAATGCACATCCCATACATTGAACACATTATCAAATGATAACGTAACATGATAAAAGCAATTGGGATACATATCAAACATATATCTTTCAACACAAGCTTATTCGGAATAGCCAATTTTATAATGAACAACTCGAGACTTACATAAATTATATGAA
>AWOL01S0202777.1:3632-16208 GCA_000715115.1 Nicotiana otophora
TCTTGAGCGACAGTTTCAGTTGAAAGATCTTGAGAAGTACAACCCAGCAGTGTTGAGATAGTTCAAGGGACGCAAGGGGTGGATGTGGTTCACCCAGAATGTCGTGGATGCCAAATAGTACCTTGTCCGTGAATTCTACACCAATGTGGTACATATAAAAAATAGGACAAAGGTCGCCAAAGTGCATAACCTCAAAGTGAGATTTGATCAGTATACACTCAACACATACTTGGGTTTTGAAGATGTTGAGCTAAAGGAATATTTGGAGAAGCTTGAGATGGGATATGCAGCCCGACCTTGGTTAGAAGTGATTCTAGAAGCACCAGGTCTACCACCACCATGGATTACCACTGGGGTTTCTATCTACATGAGCACGTTGAGTTTCGAGACGAAGGGGTGGCAAACCTTTGTCTGCAGCAGACTGGACCCGAGCCAGAATTAGACTTACCTTCCAATTCCTCGGGCAGTTCTGGTTGCTTCTATATGGCTAGGTATCTTATCAATATGGGGGCTGTGATGTTGGCCAACATCTCAGTGATTGCTCGGCAAGATGACGTCCTATCCGTATCCCAACACTATCATAGAATACCTCATAGATGCAAGGGTATAGTCGAGGGATTATAACACAAAGGTAAGGCTGAATAAGCCTTTTACTTGGTATTCACCGATGGATGCAAACAACCCGAAGAAGAAAGTTCAACCTCCTACCACTGTTGGCCAGTCTGATGAGCCAACTATGGTAGATATTGATGTAGTTGTTTTTCCATCCACTTCGGCCGAGTCTTCCTCCAGTGTCACAGCTATGCATCCGCCGTCATCCACATTCTATTCTGCATCTCCCGCTACAACTTCCACTTCAGCTTTGAAACCGGAGCCCATGCCTATTGCCCCACTTTCTGCGCTACGAGTCTCCCAGACATTGACGAGCCTCAACAACTGGATTCAGAATGCATATGCAAAGCTGTCTAACTTATCCAATACTGTTGTAGCACAATCTACTGCTCAGGCACCTCAGTTTTCCCCGATAGTTGAGGAGACATTAAAGAAGATCCTAGAGAACTAGAACACCATTACGGAGGCCTTGGTGCAGCACGGGTCGGTGATTGAAGAGCTGGAAAAAAAAGTGAAGAAGATGATAAAGTCCCAGGGCAGCAATAAGTCATTGGACAAGCTCCAGAGATAGGTGACCAGGCTTGCTGCAGCCGAAAATCTACCATTTGACATGCTGATTGACCCACACCATTCAGGCCCAAATCCTACAGCACCAATAACACTAGTGGCACGAGTTGGATAGTCTGAGGAGCCAGACCTTGCTGCCGACACTGCTGAGGCAGTGGGTCAGATGTTCACCAACCCAGCCACACCTAGAGTTGAGGATGATGAGATTCAGTTGGATGAGACTGAGGGCAGTGACATTGCTGCGGACACGGAGATTTCCAAGGAGCCATAAGGAGTTTTCTTCACTCTTTCCCATCTTTTAATCTTATTTTGTTAAGCATTGGGGACAATGCTTATCTTTATTTGGGGGGGAGGGGGTGAAGTTTATTGATCATATTTGATACATTCTAAGACAAATTGGCCTGTAATAACTTGATATTATTCTCTCTTTTCTTATTATGTATATATTCTCTCTCTTTCTCTCATTATGTACATTCATTCTATCTTAAGTAGTTTTTGTTTAGTAGCTTCTTAATTTCTGTTTCTTTATTAGTTCTTTGTTTGATTTAGTAGTTTCTTTGGTTGATTTAATAGCTTCTTTTTATGTTTTAATAGATAATAAGCCTTAGAGCCCACATGACTTTGGGGGGAGTTGATAAGGGGGATTTTGACTGCTTATTAGCGCCTTTTTAGCTTTTGTTTTAGTCCAAAAATATTGAATTGTGTTCCCACAACTAATAAAATTATGCGAAATTGCAGCAATGCTGGAAGTTGGCCTCCCGAGATGAAATCGGACTCAAAAAGAAGTAGTCCAAAGTATAAGGTAATAAAGGGCGCAGAAGCACAAATGTGCGGTCCATAGAAGAAATTATGGACGACAGAATTCCATCAGCGACCGCAAACCAAGAGGAAGAACTTAGCAGAAATGTGTGCAAAGTGCAAACCACACATGAATCATGTGGCCGCAAATCTAGGCTAAGAGTTGAAGATCAGAGAGTATGCAAAAAGACCAAGTCCATGAGCCTCTGTGAATTGCGGACCGCATAGAAATTGTGTGGCCACAGAAGAGTTTCCTTGCACGCACAGTCCTATTTGTGCGGACCGCAGAAGATTTGACATGCGGTAGCAACCCAAAAATGTGCGGTCGAAAAAGATTGCTTCGCACCCAAAGAACTCCACTTCCTACCAGATGAAGAAATTTGCGGACCGCATATGGAATTGTGCGGCCGCAGAACCTCCCGATGGATATTTTTGTTCGAAATTTTTACCCTTGTATAAATAGACGAGTTTCATAAAATTAGGTCATGTTTTGAACATATGAAGTTGTTGTAGCCGTTTTTCTTACTGCTTTAGGAAGTTTTACTTTGCTTTGGTATATTTTCATTAGATTTAATAATTTTAAGCTTCCATTATGAATTTAATTAGTTTTTCTTCCTTATTTTCTTCAAATCCCATTATGAGTAGCTAAACTTTTACTAGGGTTGTGACCCAACCCTAGTGTGTAAACCTTATGGGTATCTAATTTAGTGCTTGTTTATGACTGGGTGCTGATTATTTAGCCGAGTTCGTGCTTTAATGGTAGAATTAATGGTTGCAAACATTAGTTCATGCATATTTGACTTAGTCTCTACTTGAGAAAGAGAGACCCAGTCTAGGATAACTTAGCTAACAAAGAATTGGGTCAATCGAGAGATTGATGAACTCACTTAAAGGGTTCAACCTAGAGATAGTAATAACCCAACTTGAGCTTTTATCAACTGTTTTGGGTGATACCCATTTGGTCTTGAGAAAGCTAAATTGGGTAAAACCACTCTCTGACCGAGTGGTATTGAGTGGGTAATGTAGAGTTGAGAGTTATTATACACCCCAATCAACAAAACAAGCACTAATATTTTTATTCCATTAGGCAAACACCTAGGTTATGGTCATAGCCTTAGGATTTTTACCATTTGAAAAATCCTAAAAACAATTATCTCTAGTCTATTTTCTTTATCTTGCAATTATTATTAACAGTAGAAATAGAAAACAAATCACTGTTGTAGAAGTGTAATTTAGATAATCTAATTGCTCATTTGAAATATATACCCNAAACTAATAAAATTATGCGAAATTGCAGCAATGCTGGAAGTTGGCCTCCCGAGATGAAATTGGACTCAAAAAGAAGTAGTCCGAAGTATAAGGTAATAAAGGGCGCAGAAGCACAAATGTGCGGTCCGTAGAAGAAATTGTGGACGACAGAATTCCATCAGCAGCCGCAAACCAAGAGGAAGAACTTAGCAGAAATGTGCACAAAGTGCGAACCACACATGAATCGTGTGGCCGCAAATCTAGGCTAAGAGTTGAAGATCAGAGAGTATGCAAAAAGACCAAGTCCAGGAGCCTCTATGAATTGCGGACCGTATAGGAATTGTGCGGCCGCAGAAGAGTTGCCTTGCATGCGCAGTCCTATTTTGCGGACCGCAGAAGATTTGCCATGCGGTAGCAACCCAAAAATGTGCGGTCGGAAAAGATTGCTTCACACCCGAAGAACTCCACTTCCTACCAGATGAAGAAATTTACGGACCGCATATGGAATTGTGCGGCCGCAGAACCTCCCGATGAATATTTTTGTTCGAAATTTTTACCCTTGTATAAATAGACGAGTTTCATAAAATTAGGTCATGTTTTGAACATCTGAAGTTGTTGTAGCCGTTTTTCTTACTGCTTTAGGAAGTTTTATTTTGCTTTGGTATATTTTCATTAGATTTAATAATTTTAAGCTTCCATTATGAATTTAATTAGTTTTTCTTCCTTATTTTCTTCAAATCCCATTATGAGTAGCTAAACCTTTACTAGGGTTGTGACCCAACCCTTGTGTGTAAACCTTATGGGTATCTAATTTAGTACTTGTTTATGATTGGGTGCTGATTATTTAGTTGAGTTCGTGTTTTAATGGTAGAATTAATGGTTGCAAACATTAGTTCATGCCTATTTGACTTAGTCTCTACTTGAGAAAGAGAGACCCAGTCTAGGATAACTTAGCTAACAAGGAATTGGGTCAATTGAGAGATTGATGAACTCAATTAAAGGGTTCAACCTAGAGATAGTAATAACCCGACTTGAGCTTTTATCAACTGTTTTGGGTGATACCCATTTGGTCTTGAGAAAGCTAAATTGGGTAAAACCACTCTCTGACCGAGTGGTATTGAGTGGGTAATGTAGAGTTGAGAGTTATAATACACCCCAATCAACAAAACAAGCACTAATATTTTTATTTCATTAGGCAAACACCTAGGTTATGGTCATAGCCTTAGGATTTTTACCATTTGAAAAATCCTAAAAACAATTATCTCTAGTCTATTTTCTTTATCTTGCAATTATTATTAACAATAGAAATAGAAAACAAATCACTGTTGTGGAAGTGCAATTTAGATAATCTAATTGCTCATTTGAAATATATACCCCTAACTCCCATCTTATTTCCTAGTGGATTCGACCCCGACTCCTAGCTCGAGTGTCCCCCCGTGTTATGTTCCACTGGCATCAACCTAACTTGCACAAAATTCTACCACACCTTGGTAGTCTTGTTGAAATAAACCCGGAGAAGCTCATTGTGGGGTATTACCCTTGGCCCTTGTCCACTTAGAATTTGAATTCACGCCATAAAAAGTGTGACGAATAGCCACATCAGAAACCTGGGCAAAGTCTTACCCATGATATGTACCTGTGCTCGTTCCAGTTCGCGTACAACTCCTTTACCATGCTCAAGCTTGCATGTTCAGGACACTCAAGTAATTTATCCATCTTCAAACTCTTCAACCTTGCTAACACATCACGGAATTTTCTGTCCAAAGCGGTCACATTGATCCCCATCTCAGAGACATATCTCCTATGCGGCTCGAAGTTGTGATAACACTAGACAACATCCTCGCGATCAATTTCAACTTGGGTCATGGTCCCGAGGGTACATTTTCGGACCCCTCAGCAACTTGCTTTACTTTGGCTTGCCTAGATGACCCCTCGCCTTGCTTGCACTTTTTATGCGGGGAAGCAGTAGTAGAGGACTTCCCTGCACCTTTTCCCTTGCTAGCACCATCATGAGCCATTGTAACCTACAAAACAATCAACTTGAATGTGATAATTAATCAAAAAATCCGCCTAAGGTTAAAGTGAAAGTCTAATATGACCCTACACTTAGAACTGAAGGCTCTATGCAATTGACTCACAATAGTCGTCTAACAAGCGCACAATTGTTGCACAACAAAGGCAATGGGTACTCAAGACCTCCACATGCCACATAATTATATTCCAAATATCATACCATAACAAAGCAAATAATTAACTATGGCAATGAGACTTAGTATTATTGCAAGCTAGAAACACACGACCCCCAACTACTACAAGTAATACAATACACTAACATATTCTAATAAGAGGATACAACATATACAATTCATACAAAAGGCTGTGGGTAGGGTGCTAATGGCATGACAATCATGGGAAACAAGCTTCGGGCGATGTCAACTCACCCCAAAACACCCCAGACTTAGTCCAAAATCGCATACAAAAATACGGCCAGTCAGATTTCACCAGTGCACAAATTATTCATTAAAGCATTTTATCGAGCATGTGGTGGGCATCTAGTATGTTCAAGTTAATCGAACAATTGTGTAACATGTTTACCCTCCCAAATTTGAATAAAGTGGAGGAAATTGTACTTTATCACTTCATGTAATACAATCACAACCAATTTTTTACTAACCAATTTTTGTATTTTGCACAACACACTAGCCACCACACAACTCAAGTGAAAAAAAATGAACTAAGGAGAGTTATGGGATTAGGGGTTCAGATGGGAATTTGGGGCAATTGGGTGTGCAACACAACAAACCAAAAAACAAAATCCAAGAGGAACATAATTGTGCGTGAATATTAGAGTAAGAGAGAAAATTAGGATTTGAGAGAGATAGACACGAGCAGGGAGAAAGAGAAGTGGCAGATGGGTGAAAAGAAAAAGAGAAGTAGGGTTATTTTATTTTAAATGGAATTAGGTAATGAGTATGGGTAATTAGTAGAGTAAAAATGGGTATCCACGTCGGGGTCAAAGGGTCAATGGATTAATTAAAGAGTAAAAATGAAAATTAAAAAAACACAAATTACTTGGTACCTAGCCCAGCGCGTCGCGCTAGCTTAGCGCTGGCTGGGCAATTCTCATCTGCTTCCAGCGCGCCAGGCAGCGAGACGCGTTGGCCTGAGCGCTGGTTCGTTCAACTCTTTTTTTAATGAATCCCCAAACACCCCGAACATTTTAGACATCTATTCCACATTCCACACCATATCTACCTACGATCTCCGACTACAAAGAAAAATAAAATAATACTCTAACTTAAAAAAACTAATCTATGAAAGCAAGAAAAATTGGGTTGTCTCACAAAAAGCACCTGATTTTGAGTCACGATACGATGCATGGACTTGATCACTCATCAGTGAGTATCACTTTGGACTTTTGGCAATCAATGACACCTCTCTAATAGTGCTTGACCATTTGCCCGTTCACCAAAAAATTCCTTTCTCTATTTAAAGCGCGCATCTCGATTGCACCACATGGGGTGACTTTCACCACCTCAAATAGACATGACCACGTCAATTTTAACTTTCCAAGAAATAGCTTGAGTCTAGAATTGAACAATACTACCTTTTGGCATGGTTCAAAGGCGACGGGGCTTGATACACCTGTCATGCCATCTTTTGGTTTTCTCCTTATAAAGTTTCGCATTTTCATAAGTGTGCGTGCAACCTGAACTTATCTAGCTCATTCAACTGTAAGAGCCTATTTTCGTCCTCAACTTTCAAGTCCATATTCAACTGCTTGATCGCCCAATACGCCTTATGTTCAAGTTCGATCGAGAAGTGACATGCCTTCCCATACACCAGCTTGTACGGAGATGCCCCAATTAGCGTTTTGCATGCAGTTTTATATGCCCACAAAGCATCTTCTAATTTTGCAACTCAACCCTTCCTATTCACACTCACTATTTTATTTAGTATTTGCTTTATCTCTCTGTTGGACACTTCAGTTTGTCTACTTATTTGCAAATGATATGTAGTGGTGACTCTTTGGCAGACCTCATATTTATATAAAAGGTTATTCAACAACCGATTGCAGAAATTTGTTCCTTCATCACTAATCAAGGCACGTAGAGTCCTAAACTTCGAGAATATGTTCTTTTTCACAAAGGCGACCACCACCTTAGCATCATTGGTCGGCAATGTGACGACCTCCACCCATTTGGACACATTGTCCACCGCTAGCAAGATGTACTTATTTCCTCTCGACAATGGGAATGGTTCCATGAAATCTATGCCCCGCACATCAAAAATCTCTACCTCCAGAATATTATTCAAAGGCATCTCATGCCTTCTCGTGATTGTTCCTGTTCTCTGACACATATTGTTGCGCCCTATTTTGAACAAGTAAAAATAATGTAGAACTTATAGTACTTTACAAGGTTATTTAAGGTTTAGAGTCACCACCTAGTATTTATATTATATAATATCCACTAAATTATGGTCCGCAAAACCATTGAGATTNGTGTTGCACAACAAAGGCAATGGGTACTCAAAACCTCCACATGCCACATAATTATATTCCAAATATCATACCATAACAAAGCCAATAATTAACTATGGCAAAGAGACTTAGTATTATTGCAAGCTAGAAACACACGACCCCCAACTACTACAAGTAATACAATACACTAACATATTCTAATAAGAGGATACAACATATACAATTCATACAAAAGGTTGTGGGTAGGGTGCTAATGGCATGACAATCATGGGAAACAAGCTTCGGGCGATGTCAACTCACTCCAAAACACCCCAGACTTAGTCCAAAATCGCATACAAAAATACGGCCAGTCAGATTTCACCAGTGCACAAATTATTCATTGAAGCATTTTATCGAGCATGTGGTGGGCATCTAGTATGTTCAAGTTAATCGAACAATTGTGTAACATGTTTACCCTCCCAAATTTGAATAAAGTGGAGGAAATTGTACTTTATCACTTCATGTAATACAATCACAACCAATTTTTACTAACCAATTTTTGTATTTTGCACAACACACTAGCCACCACACAACTCAAGTGAAAAAGATGAACTAAAGAGAGTTATGGGATTAGGGGTTCGGATGGGAATTTGGGGCAATTGGGTGTGCAACACAACAAACCAAAAAAAAAAAGCCAAGAGGAACATAATTGTGCGTGAATATTAGAGTAAGAGAGAAAATTAGGATTTGAGAGAGATAGACACGAGCAGGGAGAAAGAGAAGTGGCAGATGGGTGAAAAGAAAAAGAGGAGTAGGGTTATTTTATTTTAAATGGAATTGGGTAATGGGTATGGGTAATTAGTAGAGTAAAAATGGGTATCCACGTCGGTGTCAAAGGGTCAATGGATTAATTAAAGAGTAAAAATAAAAATTAAAAAAACACAAATTACTTGGTACCTAGCCCAGCGCGTTGCGCTAGCTTAGCGCTGGCTGGGCAATTCTCATCTGGTTCCAGCGCGCCAGGCAGCGAGACGCGTTGGCCTGGGCGCTGGTGCGTTCAACTCTTTTTTTAATGAATCCCCAAACACCCCGAACATTTTAGACATCTATTTCACATTCCACACTATATCTACCTACGATCTCCGACTACAAAGAAAAATAAAATAATACTCTAACTTAAAAAAACTAATCTGTGAAAGCAAGAAAAATTGGGTTGTCTCACAACAAGCGCCTGATTTTGAGTCACGATACGATGCATGGCCTTGATCACTCATCAGTGAGTATCACTTTGGACTTTTGGCGATCAATGACACCTCCCTAATAGTGCTTGACCATTTGCCCATTCACCAAAAAATTCCTTTCTCCATTTAAAATGCACATCTCGATTGCACCACATGGGGTGACTTTCACCACCTCAAATAGACATGACCACGTCAATTTAACTTCCCAAGAAATAGCTTGAGTCTAGAATTGAACAATAGTACCTTTTGGCATGGTTCAAAGGCGACGGGGCTTGATACACCTGTCATGCCATCTTTTGGTTTTCTCCTTATAAAGTTTCGCATTTTCATAAGTGTGCGTGCAGCCTGAACTCATCTAGCTCATTCAACTGTAAGAGCCTATTCTCGTCCACAACTTTCAAGTCCATATTCAACTGCTTGATCGCCCAATACGCCTTATGTTCAAGTTCGATCGAGAAGTGACATGCCTTCCTATACACCAGCTTGTACGGAGATGCCCCAGTTGGTGTTTTGCATGCAGTTTTATATGCCCACAAGGCATCTTCTAACTTTGCAACTCAACCCTTCCTATTTACACTCACTATTTTATTTAGTATTTGCTTTATCTCTCTGTTGGACACTTCAGCTTGTCCACTTATTTGCAAATGATATGTAGTGGTGACTCTTTGACATACCTCATATTTATCTAGAAGGTTATTCAACAACCGATTGCAGAAATTTGTTCCTTCATCACTAATCAAGGCACGTAGAGTCCTAAACTTCGAGAATATGTTCTTTTTCACAAAGACGACCACCTCCTTAGCATCATTGGTCGGCAATGCGACGACCTCCACCCATTTGGACACATTGTCCACCGCTAGCAAGATGTACTTATTTCCTCTCGACAATGGGAATGGTTCCATGAAATCTATGCCCCGCACGTCAAAAATCTCTACCTCCAGAATATTATTCAAAGGCATCTCATGCCTTCTCGTGATTGTTCCTGTTCTCTGACACATATTGTTGCGCCCTATTTTGAACAAGTAAAAATAATGTAGAACTTATAGTACTTTACAAGGTTATTTAAGGTTTAGAGTCGCCACCTAGTATTTATATTATATAATATCCACTAAATTATGGTCCGCAAAACCATTGAGATTCTAGGTAAGGGTTCAATTTATCTCAAGGGGAAAGTGTTTCGCATCCCTGGAGATCCACAAAATGTGGTTCAAGTGGATTCAATCAAATAAAAGAGGGAAGGTTCAAAAGAATGATTAATTTGGATATAGTAAAAGTAGTTCGAATGAAGAGTGACTAAACATGGGTGTCAAAATAATAGATTATATAGAAAGGGCGAGAAATAAGTATGTGAAAATTATATTTTTTGATGACTTGGTAAATGGTAAAGAAAATAATATAGTAGCAAATATAGTATTTGTAAATTAACTAAATGAATTGTAGTTAAAGAATGCACTTGGAAGAATTTGATTCATATCCAAAGTAAACTAATTTGACTGATAGGCTAAATGTAAAAGAAAAGAAAAACTCACTTTAAAGTGATTGGCCAAAAGTGGGAAAGAATTATCTTTGAAGAGTTTTATATAGTTAATTAGTATAATAAAATAATTGATTTGATGAATAAATAATTAATTTAATGAATGAATACTAAATAGGAGAATACATCAAAGCTACATTTACAATATAACAATCGTTACTGCTTCTTTCAAAAATAGTTTCTAGGGTGTCTGCCCATAGTGTTTCATTGACAAACACTGGAGGAACTACCAAAATGTTAATTCCTTCACCCAACTACTTCCCTGCTTTTGTTGACAACTTGTCCGCCACTCTAATTGCCTCTCTAAATGTGTGGTTTGCTGGTGGATTTACCAGCGGTGCTAGGATAGACCTGCATTCATAAATCAAAGGATCATATGTTAGATGACCTATGTTTATGTATTGTATTACTTCTGTCGAGTCCGCGGTGGCCTCCAAGGGCACTAGATTGTTTGATGATGCCATTTTCAGGCCCTGCAAAAACTCTGTTATCTCATAATAGAGTGTATCTGTACACTTGACTTTCCATATGTACCATGTTACCCAATCCCTATTGTTTTTTCTAATTACTCTTCATATTCCCCCGTTTTTATCTTTTTGATTGTAAGCACCACTAGTGTTTAGCTTGTAACAACCCCTATCTGGGGTGCCATTTACAAGTGATAACAGTACTATGTTTGGGGTCTTTTCCTCATATTGCTACGTGCAAGAATTCTGCAGCCTTGTTAATGGTCACTTTAAAAGGGACAAGATCCTTCCTATAATTGAAACTATTGGTGTTCCTGGTCCACCAAATTTTCCAAAGGCAGAAAGGGATTAGGTGGCCTCACTTAAGAAAGTCATTGAAGGGTTGGTGTTTAACCTTATTAAATGTGTACACCCAGTTAGCTTGGCTGGTGACAATGTTTGGGATATTAAGGTTGGAGAGGCTTTGCTCAGCTAGCTTCTGCCAGCATTGGGTAGCATTGTCACATTTGAAGAGCAGGTGTTTTATAGTTTCTTCCTCCTTTTTACAGAAGAAGCACATGGGGTTTAGGTTCATACCCATTGAGTAGAGGTATTGAGTTGTGGGGAGCCTAGCATGGGTTACTAGCCAAAGAAAAAATTTAATCTTATTGGGGCAACTTTTGGCCCCATGCCTAGTTGAAGTCTTTACCAGGATTGTGGACTTGTTGATGGTTCAACCTTTCAATGAGGGTACATGTTGTTTTGGTTGAGAAGAGGCCATTATCAGTCAAGTTCCAACCCATCTTATCCAGATTAGCAGAGTTGGCATTAACAAAGATAGACTTTATAGTAGAAATAACATCCTCAGGGAGGTCAAAGGATATGTTAATGATGTTCCAGTGTCCCTTAGTCATTCAACTAAAATATCCATCCAAAATAAAATCAGTTAGAAAGTAATCAATTTAAACCTAGCAAGCAATGAGGTAAGATAAAAATCAAAGAAATCGCATGACAAACACTGATACTATAATGGCGGGTATTATCGGAGCAGGGGCATATTTGAGGCAATCAAAA
This sequence comes from Nicotiana otophora, assembly GCA_000715115.1. Classification (NCBI taxonomy): domain Eukaryota; kingdom Viridiplantae; phylum Streptophyta; class Magnoliopsida; order Solanales; family Solanaceae; genus Nicotiana; species Nicotiana otophora. The sequence continues at coordinate 15,615 of AWOL01S0202777.1, forward strand.
TATGCAGAAAAACATTCCGCTAAACGAAAATCTGGTGGTCCCAGTTTGACACCAGTTGCCAAAAAAACATGGGGTTTGCCGCAATTTAATTTTCTAGCCAGCACAACAACCAACAACACAGAGACGAGGTCCAACAACATTGGAACATAAGTAATCGACCTCAAAAATGGGAAACAAACACCCAAACAGAACTAACATAAACAGTGCCTCATCCACAAGTGAAGCTTGCCAAAACATGCACCAGATGTAATGACCCGAAAGGTTATTTTGAGAGTTATAGCCTCGATCCCCTATTAACTTCTTCTCTCATATCTATTTTTGCTATTGTGACTTGCCGGGAGATTTCGTTTTGGTTTTTGGAGTATTTTGGGATACTTAGTTCTTAAATGAAGGTTTAAGCCTTATGATTTGGACCATAGTTGGAACTGTGTGAAGACGACTCCAAAATGGAGTTCCGTTAGGTGATTTTGGACTTAGGGGTGTGTCTGGATAGTGTTTTGGAGGTCTGTAGCTCATTTAGGCTTGAAATGACGAAAGTCGAAGTTTTGGAGATTTTGACCGGTAGTGGACTTTTTGATATCGGGGTCAGATTCC
>AWOL01S0202778.1:823-12874 GCA_000715115.1 Nicotiana otophora
GTAAAATGTTTATTAATGTAGTAAAATAAAATGACATTGGAAATGAATCAAATAGTATGTCACATTTAATGACACCAAATAATTGTAAATAATAGCTCGTGGAATCAAAACAGAATTTCCTTCAACTTTTTGAAAATCACAATAATTAATCGAAAGCAACTATGGCCATAAATCAACATCAACAAGGGCACTACCGAGGTACCGCCTCGTAGTCCCAAGTTATAAATAATTTCACAATATCTCATTTTCTTATATCACCGCGGGAGCCTTCACAATTTATTTAAAGAAAACATTTTTTTCCGAAATAGCATCCCGCGTTTTAGCCACCCTTATCACACTGCATGACTTCTAGTAGTCACCCCTACTAGCCACGCGTATCAAGCCACCCTTATCTCACCGCATGCATTTGAACACCCAGACTTTATACCACCGTACGCATATCAATATCACAATATATCATAATTTGCACCTCAAGTGCTCAAATAATTTAACTTGCCAAAATAATTCAACAACAATATTTTTTCACAATAAAGAGCCCACGGCTCATGCCAAAATAAATCATCAATAATATTTTTCACAATAAAGAGCTCACGGCTCCATCACAAAAAGTACGAAAATCTTACAAAAATATTCAGGAGTAAATAATTCAGGAAAATGATATTTCAAAATCTTTAATACGTTGCTTCAATATCAAGTTTAAAAATGTCAAATACTTCATATTAATAATATTTAATTTAAAGAAAATCAACCTTCAAATAATGCACAGAATAAAAAAAAACAAGTTCCAACTAATCAGATAAAATAATTAGCAGGAAAAGGTCAAAAAAATTTAAAAATATAAACATTAAATCATTAATGAAGAATATAACAAAATAAAATAATTTAATTAATGCGCAACAATGATCTACACAATTTAAAAATATAAACATTAAATCATTAATGAAGAATATAACAAAATAAAATAATTTAATTAATGCGCAACAATGATCTACACAATTTAAAAATATAAACATTAAATCATTAATGAAGAATATAACAAAATAAAATAATTTAATTAATGCGCAACAATGATCTACACAATTTAAAACATAATCTTTCACATTTAGCCCGTGTACCCACTCGTCACCTCGTGTACACGACTTTCTACACATTACAATTATCAATCCTAGGGAAATTTCCCCCACACAAAGTTAGACAAGTCATTTACCTCGACTTGCTTCAATTTAACCATGTATTATGCTTTTTTCTCGATTTTTCCGACTCCGATCGACTCGTATCTAGTCATAATTAATTCGATACAGTCATCAAAAATTATAGTAATCAATTTCATAAGAAAATATTATATTTTCAATAAAATCCAAAATTAGCTCAAAATTTGCCCGTGGGGCCTACATCTCGGAATCCGGCGAAACTTACAAAATCCGACAACCCATTCAATTACGAGTCTACCCATACTAATTTTACCAAATTCCGATAACAACTCGACCTCCAAATCTTAAATTTTTATTTTTGGAAGATTTTACAAAAATCTTGATTTTTCTTCCATAAATTCACGGATTCATGATGTAAATGAGCATGGAATCATGAAATATAATCAATATAGGATACGAACACTTACCCCAATATTTTCCCGTAAAAAGCACCCAAAAATCGCTCAAGCACCGTGCTCTAAAAATCCAAAACGAAATGAATGAAATGACCATTTTTGGTCCTTAAGTTTCTGCCAATCCGTCACTAAAAGTCCATTTTTCGTCACTAAAAGTTCACCAGAAACTGCTCTACCAACCTTCTTTCAATCGATCATAACTTTATGTACAAATATCCGAATGATGAATGGTTTACCTTTCTGGAAACTAGAACCAAACGACTACAACTGTCATGTTTTGCAAATTGTCTGATTCCTTTTGAATTGCGAGATATAAGCTTCTAAAATCGGCTCCACGCATCAAAATTTTTGGCGAAACTGCTCTACCATCCTTCATTCAATCCACCATAACTTTCTGTATAAATGTCCAGATAATAAATGGTTTAACTTTCTGGAAACGAGAATCAAACGGCTACAACTTTCATGTTTTGGAAATCTTCCTATTCCTTATGAATTGTGATATATAAGCTTCCAAAATCGGCTCCACACATTAGAAAGTTCTGGCGAAATTTCTGGCAAAACTGCTCTACCAGCCTTCATTCAATCTATCATAACTTTTTATACCAATGTCCCAATTATGAATGGTTTACTTTTCTGGAAACTAGAATCACAGGGATACAACTTTCATGTTTTGGAAAATTTCCGATTCCTTACGCATTGCGAGATATAAGCTTCCAAAGTTGGCTTCACGCACCAGAAATTTCTGGCGAAATTTCTCCAAATTTCTGCAAATTTCCAACAACCATCTTTGTCCGAAATCCATTCCGTTTACCTTCCGAAATCCACCCGAGACTCTCGGGACCTTAACCAATTATTCCAACATGTCCCAAAATATAATACGAACTTAGTAGAGGCTTCAAACCACATCAAACAATATCAAAACGATGAATCGCACCTCAAATCAAAATCTATGAACTTTGAACTTTCAAATTCTATATCTTGTGCCGAAACCCATCAAATCAATTCGGAATGACTTCAAATTTTGCACACAAGTCATAATTGACATAACAGACCTATTCCAATTTCTAGAATCGGATTTCGACCTCAATATCAAAAAGTCAACCCCCCGGTCAAACTTCCCAAAAATTCAACTTTCGGCATTTCAAGCCTAATTCCACTACGGACTTCCAAATAAAATTCTGATCATGCTCCTAGGTCCAAAATCACCATACGGAGCTGTTGGAATCATCAAAATTTTATTTCTGGGTCGTTTGCACATAATTTGATATCCGGTCACTATTTGAACTTAAACTTTTAATTTTTCATCAAAATTCTATATTTCGGGCTAAGGACCTCGGAATTTGATTTCGGGCATACGTCTAAGTCCCAAATCACGATATGGACCTACCAAAACTATCAAAATACTGATCCGAGTCCGTTTGTTCAAAATGTTGACCAAAGTCAACTCAGTTGAGTTTTAAAGTTCTAATTCACATTTTAATTCATTTTTCACCTGAAAACTTTTCGAAAAATTTTACGGACTGCGCACGCAAGTTGAGGAATGATAAATAGCGTTTTATGAGGTCTTAGAATACAAAAGTAATTATTAAATTTAAAGATAATATTTTGGGTCATCATAATAGGTCAAACATTTTGTTTTTAATATTCATCGATGCATCTAAATAAGTTGTAAGTCGATGAATCAATTTACAAATAGATATATTTGATGATAAATTATATATACTAATTAGGATCTTCATAAGTCTATCCCTAAAAGAACCCAACCCCGTGGTCCTAGCGCTTCGTGTTCTTATATATATACGGCTATACCTCTATATATATATACACACACATACACACACACACTTCATTGTAATACTTTAACTATATATATAGCTTGTTATAGTATATGTTTGTGTGTGTATATATATATATATAAAACACACTTCGTTGTACTACTTTAACTATATATATAGCATGTTATATATAGTATATGTTAGTGTATTCATTATTTGTATTACAAAAGTGTTAACGAATTACATTTATATTATTTAGATATTAAATATAAAAGTAATTCGAAAGTTTGACCAATGTAGACTTAATAATCGACCAACTTTGGTCGGTTATTTTGCAGAAAATAACAATTATCGACCAAAGTTGGTCGGTAAATGCTTCCCCTGCATTAACCGACCAACGTTGGTCGGTAATTTTAAATATAAATTCTTAAATATTATAAAATATTTTAAATAATAAAATAATTATTAAAATTTAAAAAATTGGGTCCAAATTATCGACCAACGTTGGTCGGTAATCCAAACTTTTCTTGTCTGACCAGTTGGGTCAATTCGTTGACCAATTTACCGACCAACGTTGGTCGGTATTTAGTTTTAAAAAATGTAAATTTTTTTTCAGTTTCCATCCAAGCTGGACGGTTTTTGATCGCTTTTTTTGACTGGCCAACATTGGTCGGAAATATTTGGTCGATCTTTAGCAGATTTTTAGTAGTGTCTCGAGAAAACGGAGGAGGAAACAAAACGAACATAGCTTCATTACTTATTCAAATTTGGTAGTTGAAAATCTCCCACTTTATAATACTCTTCCGTCTCAGAAGCATGTATTTGATAAGAAGCTGCAGCATTTGGCAACATAGGATGATACTGATGAAAGTAGTTATTAGGTGTCCCCATTGGAACAAAATAACACAATGGTTGAGGTTGTTGATCAACATTATTGCTAAACAACATATTATTATCTCGGGCCAAATCCCTGACACACATCTGTTGACTTTCGATAATATTTCCACTAGCATTTAACATCGCCAAATGTGGCTCATAACCGGTACCGGTGCAGTGAGGTATTTTAGTCGAGATTCCCGAACTTTGATGATTATCTCGTCATATCATCTGATGTTTCCCAAATGGCATAATTTCTGTCTCCGGGATATTCATCGGTGGCACCAATTGATGTTGTTGCTGCTCAATAATTTCAAGTTGCAAACTACTTTTTCTAACCAAACTCTGCATTATACATTGAGTATTTGGCTGATCAGTTACTTGTTTTTTAAGAAAACTCATTGCATGCATGTCCTCTAATGATATTGTCTGTGTTCCTTTCAAGAATTCCAACCTGTTAGAAAAATAATAGAAAGACATAACTGTAAGATATCTTTGAAGCGCGAAAAATCACTATCTTAAAAAAGAAGAATTAACCCAAATAGTCGTCCACCCAATCACTTAAACTAAATATAATCGGTGGAGGTATAATATACAAATAATTTATGTAATATATGTGTATAATCAATGTATAATCTATAAATAAGACTAGAAAAGTAAACAATGAATATAATCGGCTATTTCTTTAAAGACCCCAAATAGAACTCGTGGCCTTATATAGAGCCCGTTTGGATGAGCTTATTTTAAGTGATTTTTAAGCGTAAGCAATAGATTAGGAATTCTAGCTTTTGTTTTTTTTGTCATTTTATCTTTAAAAAAAACAAGTGCTTAAAAGCACATATTTACTTTATCTAAACACTAACAAATGACTTAAAAGCTATTTAGGTTTAAAAATACTTAAAATTAGTCAATCCAAACGGTCTCATACTCTTTCAGAATAAAACAAGTAAATTCCAACAGTGTCGCATAAATTGGGGCAGAGAGTATTTAACAATACCTTTGCTTCATAAACTCTATTTTCGCATCCAATAAGGCAGAAAGTTGTTTTAGTTGATCAGAAGATAAATTATCGTAGAGTTGATCCCAAGTTGGATATTTAGCCTCAAAATTCCTTTTGCGTAATTTTGAAGGCTCGATCTCGACTTTTCTCGTTAAGTATCTGAAGTAAAAGGATAAATCATGAGTTCTCAATCTCTGATCATCGTCCGATCGGGCTCTGTACGAGTAGATTAAGCTCTGAACTGCGTCTTTATTGGGCCAGATTGTTGGTTCGATATCTTTTGGACCGTATACAATCATGCATAGTTTGACTTGACATAAAGTTGATAATTCATTCGATTTTTTCTCCGAACCTTTTTTTCTCTTTTGATACGTCGAATTTCTGAGATCTTTCGTTTTTAATCAGTTCCATGCCAATTTTTCTTCGGTCCATCTGTTGAATTCACAAGAAGTTCAGGAAAATTTGTGAGTTTGGGTAATAAAAAAGAAAATGGCTAAGTTAAAGTAGCATATTCTATATTTAAAGTAATGTATAGAGTTTTAATAAATTTTCCTACTACCACAGATAATTAAACGGGACGCAGTTTATCAGTGCAAAGATCACAAAGTTCCTTGAAGATTTGAAAATAAAGAGAATCACATCTTCACCCTACCATCCGAGCGCAAATAGTCAAGCGGAGTCAACGAACAAAATGATTATACAAAACCTCAAGAAAAGGTTAGAAGCGGCCAAAGGTAAATGGCCTAAGGAACTACCTGGAGTTTTATGGGCATACCGAAAGACGGCCAAATCAAGCACGGAGGAAACTCTTTTTCCCTTGTGTACGGAGAAGAATTTTTAACTCTGGTGGAAGTAGGGGAACCTACCTTAAGGTATTTCCAGGCAAGCGAAGAAACGAATAACGAAGCGATGTTGGTCAACTTGGAGTTACTCGATGAGCGCAGGGACTTGACACATATAAGAATGGCGGCACATGAGTAGAGAATGGAAAGATATTACAATCGAAGAGCCAATCTTCGTTATTTCAAAGTAGGAGATTTGGTTCTAAGGAAAGTAACTCAGAACACCCGGGAACTCAACATAGGGAAGCTAGGTCCAACCTGGGAAGGCCCCTATCGAGTTTCAGCTGTCATCGGGAAAGGTTCATACGAGTTAGAGAATCAGAGTGGAGAAAAGTTTCCAAGCAATTGGAATGTGGCACACCCAAGAGATATTATTGCTGACAAACATCGCTTGTACTAAAAGTATGTGCTGCATTCTTTTTCCCTTCGTCCAGTTTTTTTCCAATTGGACTTTTATGGCAAGGTTTTTAACGAGGTAGGAACGGAAATCATACTACGAAGAAAGTTTCAATGACAACAATAAGACCTTTAATAGCAAAGCACACAGGCGAAAAACCACTCCGGGGCGGTTAGATAATCTTTGGCTCGATAGCAAAGTTTCCACCGGAAATATGAGAATGCGGAAATAATGACTGCCATGTCGACCGGAGCATGAAAATCGGGAACATAATTGTGTCGTCGGGACAGGGAACTGCGTGACCAGCCCGTAGAAACAAGTTGTACGAATTAGCCACAATAAATGATAATTTCTTTTTAACATAACGAATGCTTATGTACTTTTTGAAAACGGAAGGAATAAAATAAAGTCCTTTTATTTTTCATCTTGTTTCTTGTCTGATCGATGAATTAATTTTATCATTTGAAAGTTAAACAAGTACTTCAAATGCTAGTGTCGCAATGAACAGAAGACATCCTCTTCAAGAGCACCGTAAACATAAGAGTTGATTTCGGAAGAACTTATGCCCAGAATCAAAATACTTTCGGGGAAACATACACCCAAGGCTTTACGTAATAAGACGCAAACAGTAAAATTTGCGCAAAATACTTAGGCAAAAGAAAAAAGAGAGTGCAAAACTTGCATAAACATTCAAACGAAAGAAAGACTCACACAATACTTGAGCAAAATGATGTCTTTATTTACAATAATGTGCTAAAGTGGCACGAATACAAAAGTTGGAGAAAAAGAAAAGCTAAATTGCTGCATCTCCGGAACTCAGAGGAAGAGAAGTGTCCGCGACCCCAGGGGAAGTGGGTAGATCCGTCGATGGCTCAACATTTTGGCCTTCAACAGTTTGGCTATCAACATCTTCACCTTTTGTTTCCTGTTCAGTTCCCAAAGTTTCAGAACCGGAACCAGAAGAACTGGAAGCATCAAGCTCTACCGGGAAACCACTTTTAGCAGCTAACTCAAGCTCACGGGCCTTAGCAATCTCAGCATCAAAGTCAACGATACCAGATTTGGCCTCTTCCAAGATTTTTCTCCTCATGCTGTATATAACGTAAGTTTTCTCAACAACAAGGGAAGCTGCTCGACACTAAAGTTCTTCTTTGAGTTGGGTTACCTCGGCAGAAAGGTTTTCCTGGGCGGATCTAATAGGTCTGAGGCTAACATCAAGGTCACGGACAGTTGAACTAAATAGCCTATTATGCTCAATAGTCTTCTTATACTTCTCCACCATCTGAGCATGTTTCACCCCCGTAGCAATAGGTTCTTCAGTTTTGGAGTTCAAGGATGCCTCCAAGTTGGTCAATCTTTCAGCGGAGGCAGCCTCATGGTCGGTTGAAATAAGAACGACATTATGTACTTCAACCCATTTGGCCCGGCTTCGTCGAATTTAACCCTCAGAAGGCCAATCTCTTGGCTAAGGGTTACCACTTCTTGCTCGCTTTGCTGCAAATAAGTCTCCAACATAACGGTCTCAACAACTTTGGCTTCCAATTCTGAGAGGCGAATGGTAGTTTGCTCCCGCTCGGCCAAAAACTGATCCAGTGTGGAGGTAAGTTCTTCCTTGTCCTGAATCAACCTTTGGAGGCCTTCGGAAGCAAGAAAGTTGGCCTACAAAGCAAGAAAGGCAAACTCAGGATAGTTTTTGGCAAAAATAGAAGAAATAACAAAGGAAGTAAAGAATGTACTGATGTGGCGTTGTGCATTGCGTTGTTCAACAAGCATTCTCTCGAGAGAGTATGTATCTTTTCCCCATCTTTCTATGAAGCCAAAGGCTTCAGATAATTAGCAAGTTCCACCGGCCGGGACAGCAAGTTGCATCCGGTGGAGACCGAGAGAGTAACGCTCCTCCTCCTTTGCGGATCTTTAGAGGGGCATCATAATTTTGCCCCAAACTCCCATGAATAGGGGAGTAGGGAAGAGTAACATCCTCTTCTCAGACATATGCGGCCGGTGGAGATGATGTAACAGCTGATGGAAGAGCCAGTGAAGAAGTAGATGAAGTTGATGGCAATGAAGTGTGAGAAGAGCTGCGACAACCGAAGTGCTAGTTGTTGGTTGCTCGCCAACCGAAGACGGCAGGGACCCGGTACTCAGCCCCGCAATACCGGGCACAACGACTGGAACCCGGAAACAGGAGTTGGAATTTTCTACCATCTCAAACTCCCCCCAAAGTGCCGAGACATCATCCTCGGTTGGTGTAACTAACTCAACAGGTTGAGCATTCTGTTGAGTTGATGAGAATCGTCGTCTTCTATGTAGAGAAGCTTCCCCATCACTAGCTTCTCCATCATCGTCCATCATCACGGTGTCTATGTCCGGCCCGGGAGGAAGGCTAGTCACCATAACTTCTGGAGATGACTCGGGGGCAAAAATCTTCGCCCTCTTATTCTTTTCCCTAGCCGTGGAGGAGCGTCTTCATTTTGGTTGCTTGTCCTCTGGTCGTGGACTCCGCGAAGAAACACTTATACCCAAAGCAGGCCTGGAGACACATGTTCGAGTAAGCGCCTCCTGAAGCAGCCTCTCCGCGTTAGTAGGATCAGCCAAAATTTCCTCATCGGGGATGACAAATGAGCCCGCACGTAGACCTGATTTCAGGGGGGAAAAGGGAGAAAGGATAAATCGATTTCCTCATGTAAAAAGCAAAAATGAGACGAGTTTAAGTTACTATAATTTTTTGCCTTCCACCCGTATTTAAGGGCCAGTTCTTTCCATGTGCGAGTTCCGGGCATAGTAACGTCCAAGGTTTTCTGGACCCACTGGGCCAAGCCTTCAACCCTAGGTGAAACCCATCGAGGAGGATCAGTACGTATATGAAGGAATTCCTAATAAAAGAGATATTGAACAAGGATCTTACGAGTATAGTTCCATGATTTCGGAAAGGATGAAGTCGTTGCCGGAGTGATATCATTGGTGGCAACTGCAACGAACTGTCTCACGGTCGCTGTCGTCATCCATGCTAGATAATAGAGCATGGTAGTCACGTTTGTTGAAGTTTATCATTCCACCGTGGAAAATTTTGGGGGAATATAGATTCATCACATGAGCTAAGGATAGCTCCTCTCCCGTATCTTGGCACAAACGCTGAAGACAAGCAATCATCCTCCACACATAAGGACTTACTTGTGCCAAACACACTTGGTAGCGAAGGCAAAACTCCACAATAACGAAGTCAAGCTCTCCACTCAAAGAAAACGCACCTAAGGTAAAGGGATAAGTGTAAAAGTATGTAAAACCCTCCCTGGGTAGGGTTACTCGCTCTGTTAGATCAGGAGAAACAATGTCCAAATCTTGGCAGCGACAATCTTCCTTCACAACAGAAATACTAGAAGGACAGATAGAAGAAGGGTATCTGCCAACGATCCGCGTGCGAGGGTTAGCTGAAGGGAATTTCTCTTCGAAGTCTTTTGTTGTAACAAGGCTTTTAGGGATGATGGTGCCCACTGTTGGAGGAGCAGCATCCTCGGCTTTGCTTTTTCCCTTTGAAGAGTTGGTGTTCTTTGAAAAAGAAGCCATTATATGTTATGGATGAAGGAAAAGCTTTTTCGTTTGAATGAAGTTAAAGAAATGTTGAAGAATAGTAAAGAGAGTTTTAGAGAGTTTGGCGAATTATGGAGTATGAGTGAAGAAGGTTGATGCGTATAAGTAAAGGTTTAGGCGGCTAAATTCGTGGCCATGATTACTTCAATAATCGGCAAAAACTATGCTGAATCGTGGGATGACGTGTGTTCGGGGCATTAAATGCAGAGAGACGTGCGTTTAATCAACCGTCAGAAGCTTTTAAGAAGGAATCATAGTACTTCCTGCCAAAAAGAGTGTTTCTACCAACTTTCCGATGACACAAAGTTATGTCACCGGAAAGCAGGGGGACTATCTGTATACGGTAAAATACGTTATGATATGTGGCCGCTTGAGAGAATGACACGTGGAACTTAAGGCGGGGGATAGTTAGAACCGAAGGTAGTTATCCCGTTTGTCACCGGAAAGAACGACATACGTAAAGATGCAACAAATATCCTCCGACCGATAGCATTTAATGAAATATATTCCATAGCATTTAGTGCGCTGTCCGTTACAGAGAATTTATCATTTATGCTCATCGTTACACCTTCATCGATGGCCCTCATAATTGACATTGAAGAAGGACACGATCCTAGGACCTTGTTCCCTAGGCGTAGCTATAAATAGTGAGCTCTGTTATCGTTGTAGAGGACATGACTTTTATGGCAAATTTACGCTATAATCGATCAAAAGCTTTACATAATTTTACTTTCTTTTTCCTTGTTTTCATCACTGTTGTACCCGGAAGCTCTGCCCCTGGAATTACTGTTTTTCGTGATTTTACTTTCACTTCAAGTCTAAGTATTGCGCATTTCTTTAATTATTTTATTATTTCATGATCAAATTAATTCACTTGTCTAGAAACCACGTATAAATTCGACTAGAAACCACGTATAAATTCGACTGTACCGTTTTATGGGTAACACCCAAGTCTTAACCAAGAGTCACACAATGACTTTTTTTTTTGCTTTGTTTTGTTGGTGACTTCAGAACTAAATATCATGTGTCACGAAATACATGGTTTACCGACGTGTTTAATAAAATGTTTGTAATAAATTTTATATTATCAGGTTACCTTAATAGTTATTACATCAATCATATAATAAACGGAGACTAATTATAAAATTAGATAAGTAATCTGGTGCAATAAATTAAACTGCTTTTGTACGGTAAAAAGAGGTGTTACATTGCTATTATATTTATGTCAAAATCTTTTGAAGAATATTACAAAAAAAAAAAAAAAAAAAAAATGGGATAAAAGTAAATGAATTGCGACATTTTATTTAACATGTCATGGTCTCTGTGTTCGATTTAACTAGTTCATATTTGGGTCAGCCCAATTTAAGTCCGTACATGGTCATTGGACTTCAGCAATTGATACGGGTGGAAATGACACTATTTTTGAGTACCATGTTTAAAATATATTCACAGTTTATAATATATTTACAGATTAGCTAATTCACCCAAACTTTAGGATATGTCGTCCTAAAGTTTGAACTTCATAATATTGTGTTGTAAAGTTCGAAAATTATATTCAAAAATTCGAATCTTATGTCCTTAATTTAAAATTAGCAGTTCAAAAATTCATGACGCTTAGTCCTGAATTTTAAATTTGCTAACTTATAAATTTGGATACTAAGGGTGTGTTTGGTATGACCGAAAATATTTTTCGAAAATTTTCTTTTTCCACTGTTTGGTTGTACAAAATAGTTTGGAAAATGTTTTCTTAGATATCACCTTTTCCTGAAATTGGAGGAAAATGACTTACCTAGAAAAAGTTAGGAAAATATTTTTCAAAAACTCCACCTACCCTCACATCTAACCTCAACCCCCTCCCTCTTCTCTCCCCTACCCTACCTCTCCTGCCCCCTCTCTCCAAAAAGATTTTTTTTTATTTTCATATTTCAGCTTTTTTTCCTTTTCCGTCATCACCCCCTCCCAACCCC
>AWOL01S0202784.1:0-25217 GCA_000715115.1 Nicotiana otophora
ATGTCCAGGTAAATTCATCACAATATAAATAAGTAAGGCAAGTCCATGCCCTGGGAAAATCCAACCCGAATATATATAATCATCTACCTCACTGGGGGTGTGTACAGACTCCGGAGGGGCTCCTTCAGTCCAAGCATGATATAAAGCCAATATGGCCTACTGTAGGCGGGCAATTCCGATCCGTATAATAATAAAGCCAATAAGGCGTGCTGCAGACGGGCAGCCCCAATCAATTTAATAATAAAGCCAATAAGGCCTGCTACAGGCGGGCAGCCTCGATCCATAAAATAGTAAAGCCTATAAGGCCTGCTGCAGGCGGGTAGCCCCGATCCATAAAATAGTAATGTATAAAGTCATTATGGCCTGCTGCATCGCGTAGCTCAATCCCATAAATATCCTCACAACGGACAAATATTACTGACTGTGAAATGTATATTTTTGAACAATTAATTCAACAGCAACACGACTCCATGGGTCCCAAAATATTGGCACGTAGCCTAAACATGATCTTTAATAGGAGCCTCAGCTCAATTTATTTAACACGTGGAGAATGTTCAGATAATAACATGATTCATTAATCTTACAACTGCACAGGATTTATTCAAAACACAATTTATATGGTGCACATTCACATGCTCGTCACCTATCGTGTGTCTTACCTCCAAACAATGTATCATATCAAATTCGGGGATTCATAGCCTCAGAACCAAGTTTAGAAGTGTTACTTACCACAAACCGTGTAATTCTTTACTCCGGTATGCCTTTGCCTCGTGAATTGGTATCCAAATGCCTCGAATCTAGCCACAATTAATTCGATTCAGTCAATAAAATTTATTGGAATTAATCCCATAAGAAAATACTAATTTTCCAACAAAATCAGAAATTTAGCTCAAAATATCACCCGTGGGGCCCACGTCTCGGAACTCGACAAAAGTTACAAAATTCGAAAGCCCATTTAACCACGAGTTTGACTAAACCAACTTTACCAAAATCCGACCTCAACTCGACCCTCAAATCTTCAATTTAAACCAAGAGGGTTTTCTAAATTTTTTAACTTAATTCACCCATTAAATGATAGATTCAAAGACATAATTATGGAAATTAATCAAAATTGGATAAGAATCACTTACCCCAAACACCCACGCAAGAATCTCTCCAAAAATCGCCTTCTATCGAGCTCCCAATTTGATTTTGTGTTATGAACTCAAAACCCCCGTTTTGGAACTTTTAATTCTGCCCAGAAATTCCTTCATCGCATTTGCGACAATAGCTTCGCGTTCGCGAATCACAAAAAATGTGGTGCCAAGATTCCTTCTTTGCGTTCGCTATATCCTCATCGCGTTCACGATGCCTTCCGACCTCTGCCCTTCGCGTTCGCGAAGGCTTAACGCCGGGCAGGCCCCCAACTCCCTTTCCTCTTCGCGTTCGCGTAGGCTTTCCCCAGCTCCCTTCTTCGCGTTTGCATCTTCTTCATCGCGTTCACGATGGGCAAATCCCAGCCGTCCAAAATCCTTCTTCGCGAACGCATAACAATACCAGATATCAGTTCCAGCAATTGCAAAACAGGAAAAATGATCTGAAACCGTCTCGGAACTCATCCGAGGCCCCCGGGACCTCAACCAAATATAATAACAAATCTTAAAACATCATACGAACTTAGTCGAGTCTTCAAATCATATCTGACAATACTCAAAATACGAATCACACATAGATTCAAGCCTAATGAACTTTGAAACTTCCAATTTCTACAAATGACGCCTGAACCTATCAAATCATGTCCGATTGACCTAAAATTTTGCACACAAGTCATAAATAACATAACGGAGGTATTCAAATTTTGAGAATTGGATTCCGACCCTGATATCAAAAAGTCAACCCCCGGTCAAACTTTCCAAAAATTCAACTTTCGGCATTTCAAGCATAATTCCACTACGAACCTCCAATTAATTTTTCGGTCACGCTCCTAAGTCCAAAATCATCATACAAGGCTATTGGAATCATCAGAATTTAATTCCCAAGTCGTTTACTCATAAGTCAATATCCGGTCAACTTTTCTAACTTAAATTTTTAATTATGAGACTAAGTGTCTCATTTCACTCCGAAATCCTTTCGGACCCGAACCAACTAACCTGATAAGTCATAAATCAATTGTAAGGCATAAATTTAGCAGTAAATATTAAAACGGGGCTAAAATACTCAAAACAATCGGTCGGGTCGTTACAAGCTCAAAGCGAGGTATGTTGGCTAAACTACTCTTTTAGAAATGAATTCCATGATATTCCCGTAACTTTCAAGTATGGTTGGCTCAAGTTACTTATTCCCTTATTCTGAGTTATTCCCTATAAATTTGGTTGCCCCGAGTAAGCAAAGTGTTGAGAATTATGCATTCAAAATGTGTTCCGAATATTCCTATCACATTATGTTATCCTTCTGGAATATGTTCAAGAATGATATGTGTATTAAAATGTTATGGATTTGAGTATTATTTCAAATGAAAGTTACCATGCCAAATTGTGGGAGAAAAACTCAATGTGATTAAGACCCTTAATTGCTCATATGTGTACGTAAAGTCTTGGTTGGAAATGCCTTGTTGTTGATAATGTATAAAGATACTCGAAAGTGAAAGAAGTGAGTTGGTGATATAAATTGTGGCCACCGTGCCAAGAATGAAATTTATACTTGTGGCCAATGGTGCCAATGAAATGAAATAATGTGAGAAAGGTTATGAAATGATTCTTGATTCAATTGATCCAAATTGACTTCGAAAATAGATTTGCCTAAACGCTTATGTACTCAAGTCGTGCCCAAAATGATGTGTTACTCGTGTATGATTTTAACTTGTGCTTAGATTGCCAATTATTTTACTCCATTTCTTGGAATGAAATCCATTGTGTTTAAAGTCTTCACTACCAATGAACCTAAAGTTTTAATTTTTGGAATATTCTATTTGTTGATATTTATGATGGTGATCCATGAAAGGAAAGAAAATAAAGTGTGTAATATGAGATACGGCCATTGTGCCATGAATGAAGAATCATATATATGGCCAAGAGAGCCAATGAAATAATGATGTTGTAAGTGGATGAAAATGCCAATGAGGTTATGAATGGTGTGGAAGGTTATGAGGTAAATGCATTTGTTTCGTTGTTTCCTTGGTATGCAAATCAAAAATGTATTTGGGAGTATCGATAAGTCACCGAGGAAGGGTAGGTTGAAATAACCTAACCCCAAAGCTACACGTGCCGGTGTAGGAGTGGATTGTAATTATTCCGCTTATTTGGGATGAGATTGATGTGATAAAATTATTCCCCTTAATTGGGATGAGATAATTATTAGAAAAGAATGATCTCGATCCACACGGTATTCTGGTGAGATGGCCTAGCCGATCGGGTCGTGATCGGTTACCATGCCGCATACATGGTGGTGATTGTGCTGGAAATTATAATTGAAATTGTGATTGTGGTTGATGTCTCAGATAAGATGGCCTAGCCAATCGGGTTGTGATCGGACTCCGTGCTAAAAGTACGGTGGTATTGGTATTGTAAAAGGTGATATTGTGAACGGTGGTATATCGGTGCTAAAAATCTCCCAACCAAAAATATATATTATTTTCGTATTTTGAAAATTGTTTTGTTTTAACTTGGCATGTGGATATCATTGATTATGACTTGATGTTTCTATGGTTTTTCCTTTATTATATTGGCATTCTATTTTGAAAGTGGACAGTTAGCTTTACATACTAGTACTATTCCATATGTACTAACGTCCCTTTTGTCGGGGGCGCTGCATCTTCAATAGATGCAGGTGGTTCATCAGTGGGCAACTTTGGTCCTCGTTAGCAGTCACTCTCTATTCAGCAGGTTTTGGTGAGCCCTACTCTATTTCGGGCTTGATGTCATTTGAGTTGTACATTGTGTTTTAAGGTATAGCCGGGGCCTTATTGCCGGCAATTCCATACTACTCTTTCATTTTACGTAGAGGCTCCGTAGACAGGTTGTGGATGGTGTTTGATGTGGGGAATTGAACTAGAAATATTGGTATTTGGCAAACATGTTTGTCATTATATCTATAAACTTGTAATATTTTGGAAATTATAAATAAAGCTGCTAATGGAAATGAAATTAGAGTTATTAATAAACTTTTTCAGTGTTTGATTAATGGAATACATCTCCTCTTTATTTATGGATGAGTTTGGGTAGAAGAAAATCTACCAGGTTTGCTTGGCCGGGTTCACTCGGTTGAGTGCCGGTCGCGCTCTCCGAGTTCGGGGCGTGACACCTTCGTACTTTTACTCTCATCCTTACCATGTAACAATGAATAACTAAGATAGATTGGCATGACATCACCCTTCATGCTTTAATTCTCTTCCTCACCATGTATTAATCAGTAAATGAGGTAATGAAATGGCACGGCATCACCCTTCGTGCTTTAACACTCTCCCTTACCATGTAGTAATGAATATACAATTCGGGAGATAAATAATGCAAAGGATGTACTTTACGTCAATTATGATTCCAAGATACCAAACATCAACTTCCAAAATACTCAACCATTACTAATTAATCTATAAATACGGAAGGAACAATCAAATAAGTAATAATCTATTCTAAGCATGGTTATCATAATTAAAGAGGCAATAAATCACAAGGAAACAAGTTCTACCCGCATGCTTTAACCCAACAACAACGCATCACCTCACATATACGTTGTACCCACACGTTAAACACGTAGCAAATAGGCAAACAAGTTGTAATCCCTCATGTCAAGATTAACCACGACACTTACCTCGCTCCGCAATCAATTCAAAGATCTACCGGGGCCTCTCCTCTAAACTTCGCCTCTGAACTAACTGAATCTAACCAAAATAGACACAATAACATCAAATAAGACTAGGGAAATCAATTACAATACATAAAGTTAAGATTTTTATACTTTTTCCAAAAAGCCAATAAAAGACAACCTCGGGCCCGCTTGGTCAAATCCCGAGATCAAAATCTATTTACCCATTCACCACCGAGCCCGATTATGTAATTAGTTTCGAAATCCGACCCCAATTTGAGGTCTAAATCCGAAATTTGCAAAAACTCCCAATTCTTCCCAAAAGGACAAAGATTAAGGCTACCATGAAAGGACAAAAGATTAAGGCTAGAAATTAATGGGTGTTGATGAAAATGGAAGCAAATAAGTTCAAGTATACTAACCTATGAAAGGATGATGAATTTTCTCTTTAAAATCACCTCTAGGCCGAGCTTAAATGGAAAGATGGTGAAAAATAGGTGAAATCCTGATTTTTAGAAGTTTATATGACTGGGCGTCAGGTATTCATCGCATTTGTGAGACACCTGACGTGTTCGCGAAGGGCACTGCCCAGTTGGCTTACGCAATCACGAAATACTCTACGCGTTTGCGTAGGCTTAGCCCACCTTGTCTCTGCGTTCGCGTAGAGTAATTTTCATTCCCCAGCCCCCGCCTCTCTAACACTACGCGTTCGCGATGGTGTGGTCACGTTCGTGAAGGCAGACCCCCCACAGCTTCGCGTTCGCGACTCAAGCCTCGCATTCGCGATGAGTAACTCCACCCCAGTCCCAACTTTCCCCTTCGTGCTCGCATGAGAGGCTTCGCGATCGCGAAGCACACGACACCAGAAACCAGCAGAAGCTAAACCAACATTTTCCTTAAGTTCAAAACATCCGCAACCTATCCGAAACTCACCCGATCCCTCGGGGCTCCAAACCAAACATGTACACAAGTCCAAAAATATCATACAAACGCATGCGATCAAAACACCAAAATAACACCTAGAACTACAAATCGGACACCAAAACAAATAAAATTTTCAATGAAACTTAAGAACATGCAACTTTTCAACCGGACGTTCGAATCACGTCAAATCGACTCCGTTTTGCACCAAATTTTGCAGACAAATCATAAATACTGTAATAAACTTATACCAAGTTTTGAAACCAAAATACGGACCCGATAACAACAAAGTCAAACTACGGCCAAACTTGGAATTTCTTTAAACTTTTAAACTTCTAGTTTTCAACAAATGGCGATAATTCAAGCTAGGAACTTTCGAATTCGATTCTGGGCATACGCCCAAGTCCCAAATTATGATACTGATCCACCGAAAAAGTAAAAATACAGATCCAGGTCTGTTTTCTCAAAACGTTGACCGAAGTCAACTCAAATGAGTTTTAAGGCACTATTTCACATTTTTATTAACTGTTCACATAAAAACCTTCCGAACAAAGACACGGACTGCACACACAAATCGAAAAAGGATGAACAGAGCTATTCGAGGTTTCGAAACACACAATTACGGGTTAAAACTATAAATGACCTATCCGGTCATCACATAATTAATGTAGTTGATGTTTGGCTATAATTATATACTTTTAGTGCATTACTTACCTTACATTTTGGGGCTTTAATGTTAAATTATACTATATTTGTGCTTAATTGAGTTTAATTTATGTGTAGGTAGTTTGAAGATGGAATTTGGGAGCAAGATGAATATTTTAAGTGTATTTTATACCCTATAATTAGTAGCTCGTAAGTACCTAATGATGGGAACATTATGACATTATGATGGAGGAAGTTGAAAGCATGAGCATTAATTAAGTTAATTGGTTGAAAGTTTGCAAAAAGACATGAAGCATCAATTAGAAAATAAAATCGAAGAAGTTAGGCAGCAAATAGTGGAAGGAGAAAGAGTCAGGCGACGCGAGAGAAATTCCTCACGTTAGGCCGAGCGACGCGAGGTCCAGCGCGGGCTGCTTCACACGTTCCATATGGTGACGCACAGTGTTCGGGATTTGAGGCAATTTTGTCTCCTTTTTTGTCTTGGACTTGGTTATTTCGCCTAGGCTTATTCCTATACCTATAAATATTCATTAAACGCAATTTTTACATAACTTTTGACCAAGGGAGAGCACAGAGCCACCGTGGAGACCGAGTTTCTTCTTTCTTCTACCAAAATTAGTAATTTTTATGTTTCTTTCTATGATTTATTGTTTGTATACCATGTCTATGTGGAGCTAAACTTCACGTTCTAGGGTTGTGGTTCTTTCATAACTATTGTTATTTGGATATTGATTTTGGTTTCTTGATTATCATATTGGTTTATTTATTCAATCTTGCGCTTAATTATTTGATTGTTTGATTACCAATTGAATACTACTTATGAATCTAGGGTTGAACTCGAAAGTGGAAATTCTAGATTGCATATAGGATTGAGTAGAGCAAGTTCTTAAACCTGGGCATCGGGGAATGAATTCACGGTTAGGATAGACATATACATAATTGCCTTGCTTGGTTGATGTATAGGAATTATAAATGCGTTCTTGTTGATTCTAACTCCATAGATATATAGATGTTAGGTTAGCTTGAATAGGCGAGTAAGAACTCGACAAATTCTTATGAGCAGAATTAACCGTGTTAACCAATAAGCTAGATAAATTAGTTAGTCAATTCAATTGTAGAATACAATAGGAATGTTAGATAGCCCATAACCCTGGATCATTTTCATTACATTGATAACATAAAAATCTGTTATTCCTTTGTTCAGAGTTCATTATTTATTTTCTTTTTAGTTTAATTACTTTAGCATCATAATTTTTGGGTTTAATCCTTGTTTAGATAATTAGAATAGTCTGATCTAGTTAATAGTTGATAATAAGTCCTCGTGGGTTCGACATCCGACTTCTAGTCACTTTATTACTTGACGACCGCGTATACTTGCGTGTGCGTTTGGCCGCAACAAGTTTTGGCGCTGTTGCCGGGACTTAGAATTAGCTTATTTTCTAGATTAGACTTTTACTTTTATCTTTACAATTTTTTTTTTACTTTTTATAAATATTTTTATTTTTATAACAATTTGATCTTTCTCTTAGTGTGTTTCTAGTTCTCTTAACATGACATCTGGGGATGAAAAATCCGGAGGTAAGGTTATTGATGAAGACGCTTGGTTGACGGACGACTTTTATGGCTCATCTTTTTGGGCTTGTTATGACCTGAACTCTGGGAGGTCTGAGTTTGAATATGGGAGTAAGGGTTGGTATTGGGACGAATATTCACGATTAAGGGAATATGCAGAACGACGTTATCTTCTAACAAAGTTGGTGAATGATTGATCGAAGGAGAGAGTTGATCTTGCACAAGAAATTGACAGGTTTAGCTTGGCTTTGCACAACTTGGATACAGATTTGAGTGCAAAGGTTGATGTATTCAACACCCAACAATTTAATGATGAGTTGTGTGAAGCTGAAAAAAATCTTCTAGACCAAATTGAGGAGCTAAAACGAGAATACCAATCATTAGACCATATTTTTCTTGAGGATGTCAATGTTGGGAAGAGTGTTCTCGAGTCATATGAAGATGTAAATATTAATACAATTCCAAAATTGGGGCGTGTTGATCCTCATTCTAAATATTTTTTGACATTGTGTTTGGATGATGACATGAAAATCGAGTTATCTGAGTATTTGGAGGAGTCAATGGAAGAGGAACAAGCTGCTTACATTCTTAGATTTGTCTTGCCCGAGAAAAACAAAATGCATTTCTCATATAAAGGCCGAAAATTATAGAGTGAAAAATTTATTACTTGGCCTGTTTATTTTTGTATCCCCGCCAAAAGAACATAGCCACAGATTGGATGCCCTGTTAGGGGTACAATTCATAAGTTCAAGGTGGAGAAAAAAATGGTTCACGTCGTGCTGCGACTTTAAATTAGGCACTTGTTGGGAGGCAACCCAGCTTTACTGCTTTCTTTTAGTTTTGATTTTTTTTTATTGTATTATTTTTGTAGTGTTATTTTATTTTGTAGGATTTTGAGCATAGGAAGCAAAGCCATTGGAAGTGTGCAAAAGTGAGCTTGATGGTTGGAACTAGTATGAGGTACCCGCACAAAGGACCATCCTTGGGAGAAGTCTGAGTACCCCGTGAGCTGCTAGTGCTTCGGCCTTTGGCCTTTTAGGGAGTTTCTTGTCCACCCTTGTTATGTTTTTGCTATATTTGTGCATTGGGGACACTGCAGTCTTTTAAGTGTTGAGTGAGAGAATTCCTTTATATCATTAGTAGTATTATGTTAGTATGTTAATTTTTTATTTTTTCAGTTTCATATTTTTGTTTTTTTTTTATAGTAGTGTAGTATTTTAGGTGATTAATTTTAAAATTAAAAAAAATGAATTGGACTTTTCCTTACGATAGATCTCCTAGACAGTTTTTTTGAGGGAATTAAAGTTTAAAAAAAAATTAAAATATAAAAAAGTGCCTCGGTTCTTTTTCATGGGATGTAACTTGAACTGGGTAGTAGTAATTTTTTATTTTTAGAGTAGATTAGAATTTAGAAAATAAATGGAGGAAGAAATATGAGATTTCTAGGCGCTCTTGACTTGTTTGATATTAGAATATTTAGGCTTTGGCATGTGTAGTATATTCCCTGTGTTTTAAAATTGACCATGATGCCTTTATAAATTGGATAACATGTTTTGTTGTGCTTATGTCTCGTTTACTTGTCTTATGTTCACTTTGTGCTTAATGCTTAATATCTCGTGACTTCGTGAAAACTTGCATTAGTTTGAGAGTCGGAATGGTACCATCCTTAGTGAGTCATGTGCCACGTGTGGTGAGATTTTGTGTAGTCCATGTATTGTACTTGTGTCTAGAACTTGCCCGGTATGTGAGTTTCGCGAAAGTTTAGGTGATACTCCATTTGAAAAATGATTTAGGCTTTCTTTGATCTTTTTGAGCTTTATTGCTTACCATGAATAAAATTTATCCCTAGTTAACCCTTTTGAGCCTATAGACTTTTATTTGATACCCACATTAAAAAGCCAATATCCTTTTTGTTCTTAATTGATATTATTTTGATTCTTTTGCCTCTTAAAGCACTTTAATTGTAAAATGAGCGCTAGAAGAAGTAAGGAGGGAATTTGGATGGCTTTCGAGTGGAACCAATGAAAGGAAGAAACGTGCACTTATTTTGTAAAGGAATACACCACTAGCGGACATTGTAAAAGAAGAGAAGACTATTTTTGAAAGAAAAAAAAAATAATGTAGATAAATAAATTGACATCTTGTTCTTGCTAGTGGGGTGTAAATTAAAGTTGTGCTTAAAGAAAGAGGGAACGTTTTTTGGGGTGATTTTAGTTGTGAAATTGAAGTTGAGATTGAAACATTTGCGCTTAAAAGTTAATTTTGTGATGTGTTAAAGTGCTTAGGAGGGTGATCCACTATTCCTAAATATATCCTACTTGTCCCTTAGCCCACATTACAACCATGAAAAACTTCTAATTGATTTTAGATTGAGCGAGCTTATATTAGTAGAGAATTACATTATGGGCAAGCTTATGGTACCAATTGCATGCATGTGACTTCTTTGTGAGAGTGAGCGATTTCCTTTGATATATGTGAGTCCTTAAAATATATTTGAGCATTTGATTTGAATATGTGGATTCAACTTACTCTCTTATTCTTGTTGTGAGGGCACAGGATTTCACGAGGGATATGTAACGTTATTAGACTTCTCTAGAGTGTTAAGTGTTCAAGCCATGAGTGCATTGTGACATTGAGTCGGTTTTTGAGGCTAGGATTGTTATGAGCATGTTGTCTTTATTTTGAATGTTTGTGAAGTATGGCATAAAGTGAAGGGAAGTGTATGTGATTGCATATGCTAGAGTTTAATGGTTGCTATCAACCATAGTCATTGGTATAGTGTGCTTCACATGTGTTATATATAAAGTGCTCAAGATTAATGTAAATTGTTGGTTGACTCGAGGACGAGTAACGTTTAAGTGCGGGGTAGTGATGTTTGGCTATAATTATATATTTTTAGTGCATTACTTACCTTATATTTTGGGGTTTTAATGTTAGATTATACTATATTTGTACTTAATTGAGTTTAATTTATGTGTAGGTAGTTTGAAGATAGAATTTAGGAGCAAGATAAATATTTTAAGTGTATTTTATACACTACAATTAGTAGCTCGTAAGTACCTAATGATGGGAACATTATGACATTATGATGGAGGAAGTTGAAAGCATAAGTATTAGTTATGTTAATTGGCTGAAAGTTTGCAAAAAGACATGAAGCATCAATTGGAAAATAAAATCGAAGAAGTTAGGCTGCAAATAGTGGAAGTAGAAAGAGTCAGGCGACGCGAGAGAAATTTCTCGTGTTAGGCCGAGTGACGCGAGGTAAAGCACGGGCTGCTTCGCCCGTTCCATGTGGTGACGCACAGTGTTCGGGATTTGAGGTAATTTTGTCTCCTTTTTTATTTTGGACTTGGTTATTTCGCCTAGGCTTATTCCTACACCTATAAATAGTCATTAAACACAATTTTTACATAATATTTGACCAAGGGAAAGCACAGAGCCGCCGTGGAGGCCGGATTTCATCTTTCTTCTACCAAAATTAGTAATTTTTATGTTTCTTTGAATGATTTGTTGTTTGGCTATCATGTCTATGTGGAGCTAAACTTCACGTTCTAGGGTTGTGGTTCTTTCATGACTATTGTTATTTGGATATTGATTTTGGTTTCTTGATTATCATATTGGTTTATTTATTCAATCTTGCGCTTAATTATTTGATTGCTTGATCAGCAATTGAATACTACTTACGAATCTAGGGTTGAACTCGAAAGTGGAAATTCTAGATTGCATATAGGATTGAGTAGAGCAAGTTCTTGAACCTGGACATCGGGGAATAGATTCGCGGATAGGATAGACATATACCTAATTGCCTTGCTTGGTTGATGTACAGGAATTATAAATGCGTTCTTGTTAATTCTAACTCCATAGACATATAGGCGTTAGGTTAGCTTGAATAGGCGAGTAAGAACTCGACAAATGCTTATGAGCAATATTAACCGTGTCAACCAATAAGCTAGATAAATTAGTTAGTCAATTCAATTGAAGAATACAATAGGAATGTTAGATAGCCCATAACCCTGGATCATTTTCATTACATTGATAACATAAAAATCTGTTATTCCTTTGTTCAGAGTTCATTATTTTATTTTTTTAGTTTAATTACTTTAGCATCATAATTTTTGGGTTTAATCCTTGTTTAGACAATTAGGATAGTCTGATCTAGGTAATAGTTGATAACAAGTTCTCGTGGGTTCGACATCCGACTTCTAGATACTTTATTACTTGACGACTGCGTATACTTGTGTGTGCTTTTGGCCGCAACAGTAGTTTCAAAGAATTAATTTTGAAAATTACCTACATAGTTATTTTTTTATATGTTAATTTTGAAAAATAAATAATCTGAAAGTATAAGGTAAATATAAAGTTATGGAAATAAACCTAACTAAAAATAAAATATTTAAGGTACCTAACAATCTAAAAATTTGTAGAGTAATTTATATGAAGTTAGTTATCACAAAGTTGAAGTGGTCGACATCTTCACTTTTGTAGCTTTAAAAAACTAAACTATTCCTTCAACAAATAATTCTATGTTAATAATTTATATTAACATTTAAAATTTTGAATCCAACTAATTAAATTTCACCATAATTTTGATGGAATATAATTTAAATATCAATGGTCGCACGAAAAACTTTTCGATAGACGAGTCTAATCTATCTATCTATATTGACACAATATATCATAAAAATATGAAATATTAACATGAAATGTTGATCAACTTTTATCCTCCATAAGTGCCATTCAAGTTAAACAAAAATCGTAATTATAATTAATAATATATTTTTAGTAGAACTAACATTTAATATTTTAAGGACTTCCATGAGGTAGAGCTTCTTTCTTTATTGAGTTAATTAAATAGGATCGATATTAATCATCATTTTCATGATTTTACACTTTCTTCTTTTAACTTTATTATATAACTCAAACATAATTCTTAAATTAATATTTATATGATATTTTTAAAAAATTAATACTTATTGAGACAAGGTACACGGACAAAGCGCGTACTCTAAGACTAGTCTAATTAAAAAGTTAAAACGTTGTAATAAATTGCATTTGTGAATTTTTTAAAAGTAATTGTAACTTTTTAAAATAAGTACTAAAAACATTGTATTCTTTATAAAATTATCGAAAACAAAAAAAAAAAAAAAAAAAAAAAAAAAAAAAAAAAACATATTCGGCTACTGGTCTCTTCTTCGTTACAAAGACTTCACTTGGCAAATATGCGAGCTCCTCTCCGTGCAAAGAAAGTCTCACTCATTATCAATTCACAATGGACAAAATAAAAGTGTTCTTTCCGTTTCATTTTAAGTAACACTATTTCTTTCTTTAATAAGAAATTTTATAGTTACACAAATATTATGATATATTTATGGCCACAAGTTTCAAAGGTCTTATAGACACACAAATATTCTAACATGTTTAAGATCATAAACTTAGTGTCAAGCCAAACTATGTCATATAAATTGGAACGGAGAAAGTAACAAATATATGGGGAAGTTGAAAAAAAGAGTTTGTGGAATTACTAATAGTCTGATTGGCCAAACTTTTTTGGGCCAAAAGTACTTTTTTGGCCAAAACTTGAGGTGTTTGGCCAAACTTTTAAATGAGAAAAAATGTTTTTGAGGAGAAGCAGAAACAGTTTTTGAGAAATAGAAAAAAGTGACTTCTCTCCAAAAATACCATTCTGATAAACACTTTTAAGAAAAATACACTTAAAAACAGTTTTCAAAATCTTGGTCAAACACTAATTACTGTTCAAAAATAATTTTCAAATTAATTAGCCAAACACAAAATGTTTCTCATAAAAAATATTTTTTTGAAAAGTACTTTTGTGAAAAACATATTTCAAAATAAACTTTTAGAAGCCTGTCCAAACAGGTTATAAGCCAAGAATTTCATGAAAACTCGGCGCCATTTTGTGCAAGTGAAGGTATGAGTACTCTCCTAAACACATCCAATAGGTGGTGATCAATAGGGAAAGAAACTGGTCTTTTGAAAGGAAGGCAGTCAAAAGCGTCAGAAAAGAATCAAATCTACAAATCAGTGTCCAAAGAGCAGAGCGCACAGTTACCGAGATACCCAAATCAAATCCTCTGTTTTGTCTTCCACTGCTCCCAATCGTACAGTTAAAAAACACTTCCCACAGTTTGCACTGCCCCAGAGGTCAGGTCAGTGCAGCCCTCAGTTACTCATTTCTATATTTGGCCCTATGGTTAAACTTGATCAGTTATGGAACTTCAATTAAATTGATCATTTAAAAATAAATACTACTACCTAAGTAAGAGATTTTCTCAAAAATGTTTCACATCTTGGGTGTTTCTTCACTGATTCTATCAATGTTCTTTTTGTGGTCGCTGCTTAGTGTGTGCAAATGGAGGTTACTTCTGGGTGGCTATTGATGAGAGAAGTGGGGGTTGCTTCTGGGTGAAGTACTACTGAGTGGAAGCGAGAATTTGCCGCAGCAACTGGACCTCTTAACAATGTGTTAAATCATATTGGGAACACAGTTTTTGATTATGTGACCTTGTTTCTTCAGTAGGAACAATTTGTCTCACAGTTTCCAAAGTTTCCATTTTAACAATTGATCTCCAAATTCCAATCTCCCTTGTTATAAATTTATCTGCTACTCGCGCGATTGTAAACGAAAAAGTGAATTTATGATGTGATCTTATTATAAATTTTGCCAAGATATAAATCGATAAATTTATGTAGATAAAATTCAGATAATAGTAGTAGTAGAATTGAGGTAGTGCATTCCATAGATGAGACTCCATTTAACTCCAAAACTCTCCATATTACCAATTTCAAGACTAAATTTTTTAAATCCGAAAGAAAGCAAATATTCTCTAACAGCTGATAATGAAATTTTTTCCATGATTATTTACTTTGCTAATCCAACACCCTTCCCACGCTAAAAATCACTTTCTTTAGAATTACAGGAAGAAAAAAAAAAGAATCTGAATTAATTTCATTTAAATCCCTAAAATAAAAATATGGCCATCATCTAATCCACGACTTATGAGAAAGTGATTAACGCATGTTGACCAAGATCGGCAGTATGAAACTTAGCCTCAATTTCTTCAGAGAAGTTTTAATCTCGTATATAAAGGTGTGAGGAGTAGTAATACATCCTTCTCAAGTCCATTTGTTTCTTTCAAATTCCATTTGCCACCTTTCTACTAACTTTTCATGAAAATATTACTAATTGTCATACTTTTTTTTGTTTTGTTTTTTGCAATTGTTTGTCAATTTTTACTACAGCTATATTAATCTTTTAGATGAATAATTGAAACTATATAATTCAATTAATAGAAGAGCATTCATGTGACGTTCAGTTATATACTTTGCAAAATGTATATAAAGTTGTTCTTGATGAAATAAATGTCTATATACAATGAAAAATGCAATACTGCTTTGGAGAAAAAATTAAAGAAAAATACAATATGACCAGGCTAGCTACCCATATGCGGCACCATGAAAACTAATCCTCCATAGGCACACCATGTTACTTTTCAAAACTCAACCTTTCTGCACTAAATGTTGGGAATTTTGAGCCTTCAGCCAAATTCACATATACAGAGACAATCTCAAACCTTGCACTTAAACTGGAATTCCTAGTCCCAGTATCTTGCTTGATGTTTGATACAAAAGTTTGAACTTTGAGCCTTCAGCCAAATGCACATCCACAGAGACAATTCTTGCACTTAAACTGAAATTTCTAATCCTAGTATCTTGCTTGATGTTTGATACAAAGGTTTGACCACATCGTCCTTGTATACCTAAGGTTTGACCACATCGTCCTTGTATACCTGTAACAATACTCGACGATGGAAATAATGGTTTGGCACGAAGCATTAATGCTTCTTCATAACTATAGTACTTGCAATTACGTTACCTGCAATTCTATGAGCAAAATGAGTTGCAACAACAAATATTTTACAATAAACGCAAAGGCCAGTTCATAGTTCGACTTCGTAAATGTTAGCCGTGATAAATACACTTGTATAGGATAAAATATGTTCATATTAAATGCTCACATAATAGAGCAACACGTGGAGTCGGAGACAGATGAAGAGCAAGGCAAGTGGAAACCTAGTCCGGGGGCAGCAATCTCGGTTGTCCCCGAAGGGAATGATGCTCATAAAGACAAATAAATGCCTATCACCCGGTAGCATTCAATGGAGAATATTTTACAGTATTAAATACGTAGTCCGTTATAGAGAACATGGCATTCATAATCCGCCATTCTTCAATGGCCCCCATAATTGTCATTTAAGAGGGGCTTGATCCTAGGACCTTGTTCCCTAGGTGCAACTATAAATAGTGAGTCCAACAACAATTGTAGGAGACGAATTTTCTGACAAGTTTATGCTATATACTGTTAAAAGCTCAATAACATTTTATTTATTAATATCGTTATTACTTCCTTAGGAAGCTCTGCTCCCGGAACCAAGCTCTCTGCTGTCTTATCTCGATTTCAACCCCGAATCTTGCATTCTTATTTAATTTATTTATCATTTTGGGATCAAATCGATTCACTTGTCTATAAATCACGTATAAATTCAGTTGTATCGTTTTACGGGTAAACAGTTTGGCGCCCACCGTGGGGCTTAGACAATTGCGTAATTGAGTTGGTCCTTGCATCTATTACTAACCTGTTTTGGTTCTTTGTTTCTTAGCAAAAATCATAAAAATGACAGATAACGATGTCAACGTCGCACATAATGTTGAGGCCCAATGAAATCAGCATCAACACGAAGAGTCGATCAGTGATACCCACAACGAAGGGGATGAGGCCACGCCGGTCCATGGCGGGCAATATCCACGACATGTTCGAGAGGCAACTCCTGATGATGCTGAAGACGAGCACGTAGCGGAAACAGTAAGAATCCTGAGGGAGGAACAAAAGGCTATTATGGGCTACCTCTCATGACAAGATCAAGTAATGACGGAGTTGAGGCAAGCGTTGTCGGGTGCTTCCAACAATGCGAATGGACGAGGTCTCGTTCCTCCTGGTGCTCCTGCAAACCAAACAATACAGAGTGTTGATAACAACACCCCGAGAGACGAGGTCGGCTTCGACAAGGCCGGGGGGAACGGTAGCGCATCCGATAACAACAACAGTCATGATCATCTTCAGGACTGACTAAAACTCTCTTGCTTCTCGTGACAAGAGAAAAGACACATTCGCGAGCTGCAGGGAATACATATGAAGTATGTGCTGAAAAGTGAGAGGGGCTAAAACCAAGTTTGATAAATAACGAACGCAAGCTACTGCCCTCTACATTATCGGGCATATTTGACCAAGACACACATCGAAGTAACGACAAAACTCAATGACCACTTTGTCAATAGGTGGCTTGAATCCTAAGGTGAAAGAATAAGTGTAAGCAAACGAATAACCTTCACAATAAGAGGTTATTCATATCAGCACTAGGAACTATAACAAAAAAATTAGATTTCCAGTGGCATTCACGGCAAACTAGAGGAAGAAGGCCAGCTGTGATTAAAGTAGGATAACGAGCGGCGGGATTAAGTGTTGCAATAGAAGAAACATGGTTTCTCATTGTTTCACAGTATGATTGAAAAGAGAAATCTTGAGGAACAATTTTAGAAATAGCAGGCTCCTGGAGGAAGATTTAGGGGCTAATCGACTTCTAGCTTCGGAAGAAGAAGGCTCTGAAATATTCTTCTCGGAAGGAGTAGAGCTACGACTTGATAAAGAACCTAGGCTACGGAGCCTACCACCTATCCT
This sequence comes from Nicotiana otophora, assembly GCA_000715115.1. Taxonomy (NCBI): domain Eukaryota; kingdom Viridiplantae; phylum Streptophyta; class Magnoliopsida; order Solanales; family Solanaceae; genus Nicotiana; species Nicotiana otophora. The sequence continues at coordinate 17,693 of AWOL01S0202784.1, forward strand.
ACTCCTAACTGAGGCAGAAGAAGGGAGAAACTCATCAACAATGATTGTTTTACGAGGCTCAGATGATGAAGAAGGGTACGAAGAATGAAAAGTCATTTTTAATGGTGAAAGCACGAAGAAAGGGGAAAAGTTGCAGAAGAAGTTTCAGTATGAATGCAAGAAAGAAGAAGAAATTTTTGGGTGGTATTTAATGTTGTATTTATAAGAAAGGACCGTCATTATGAACCGTCATCATGGAACCATTACTTTGAACTGACGCAGTCGCAGAAAACCCTAAAAAGATGCTATAAACTGCCGAGCCAATCATAATAGGACACGTGTCCCGAGCATTAAATGGAAAGGACGTACGTCTCTTCGCTTCTGAAGAAAGCTTAATAATGTTGGGAAGAGGCGGCAAGACATTACCGCCATAATTAAACTTACCACTTCCCGAATATTCAGTCGAGAATATTTAAAAAGTGGGGGGACTATCTGTATTGGTGAAAAAATAAGCGTGACACGTGGACTAATGATATGATGACAAGTGGTATTTGTAGCAAGTTAAAAAAGAAGAATAATAAAGCACGATTAAAATACCCGTGGGATTTACTGAAGAAGGTACCATACCTAACAACTGGAAGAGAAGAAATAGACACGAGATGCATGAAGGACATAAATGAGGAAGATTCATGAACAATTATGAATATGGAAAGAGAATCGGCATTATCCCTGATTATGCGTGATCACCTATTATTACTATAATCGTCACGAGTAATTTCAGTAACGGATAATAAATGCAGAGAATGTCAGTAACGGGTAAGAATTAAGTATGAGGGAACCGTTACATCTTTTATATCTTTATATAAGAGTCCTTACCTTATTTTGTACCATCATTAGAAGAACTTATTTTGTACCATCATTAGAAGACTCACAAATATATGCAATCCGTCTTTTACTTTATCCTTATTTGATTGAAGATTCTTGTCCACAATTCTTGGGAGAAAACAATGTTCTTCAATAGGATTTCTTTCCCTCATTTACTGAATATTGAATTTCAATTGCTTTTTTACTCTCTTATTTTATTCTCTTATTTTTGAAAAAGTGAAGTAAACTTGGTTTCAGAAACACGATTTTCTTTAATATTGACTTTGACCACAAAAACTATTTTTTGGTTAAACAAATGTATATAATAAAGAGATAAATGTGAAACAGTGGGAAAAAGGCAAAAACAAAAAGAAGGTAAAATGATAGATAGCAATCTTGATTAATGAAAGGTGCCACATCACTTCTTCTTGTCCCTCCTTGATATAAATATATAGATTTATTTTGAGAGTTTTGAAGGCGGTCACCAAAATACCTTTCTAATCTTAACTATATTCATTTGCACGATTCTAATGATATGACTTTGATTGGACTTGGAACGGTGGCAAGATGAAGAATGAAATTAGAGGATGATTTGGTATGTGCATTCTAACAGTATCATTGGGGGTAGGGGTGGTAAAGGGGCTAGTTTATTCTTTAGTCACGTGGCTTAACCTGATGCTAGATATTGTGATTGGAGATTAATTAGTAACTATTCATTTTTTGTCTATGAATAAGGATATATATGCACCACTATTGTAACAACGTTGGTATATATGACCCCAACCATTAATGAAAGATGTTAGACATTTCATCTATGTACAAAGGCAAATTTGGACCTTTTTCCAAAACGAATTGCTAAATATTTTCTTCACCTTATGATGAGTTATGTTATTTTGCGTTTTGATGATTTGCCAAACAGTCTCGAGGAACCAGTTGTGATCAGTTCCTTTGGGATAGTTTCTCATGGGAATATGGTTGATTCGTAAAAGGAACAATGTGAAGATTTGGTTCTCAGGGAATTCTAAGTTTGTCATCATCAAAAAGGGGGAAATTGATAAGTTATGCATCTTTTGTTTTGATGATTTGACAAACTTCATGAGAGAACCAGATAAAAAACCTGATACAAGTAGTTCCCTTGTGTTCAGAGTAACTAGTCAGATATTTGGCTCTATTCAATGAAATCAGATAAGGGAACAACAGAGGGAACATATAGGGATCAGTTCCTCCAGTCACAGTACAAGTTAACTAGATAAGGAACCTGACACAATTAGTTCCCTTACATTAAGAGTGACTAGTCAGATGTCTGGTTCAATTCTCAATGAAATCAGATAAGAGAGCATTAGAGGGAACAAATAGAAATCAGTTCTGATAGTCGTCGTGCAGCCAAATCTACAACTATAAAAGTTGTTGCACTGTATCGTCTGGCACCAGTACAACAACACAGTTGTAGCTTGCTAAGGTCAAACTAAAGGACACTTTATTGCATCATCTTTGATGACCTAACACACACATATTATCAATATGAGGCAAGAGATTTCATTTCCGCAATACTTGCAAATCCAAAAATCATATTCTCTCAAGTGCTAGCCACCACCTCTGTCAAGAACAAAGTTGTTGCAACCTCAAGGACCAGATCCAAAGATTGAAGATATCTTAAGTCCTTCGATTTGTTGAGTCTTTGTTATTTTGTTCTTCATTTGTAATCCTACACTTCTTTCAAGATGTGTCTCTATAGGACAGATTTAAACCACTGTTTGTTTTAGTTTCTTGACTAGAGTTAGTCAAGGTTTGTTGCTTTGTAATAGAGTTATTGCAAAGGGCTTATAATAGAGTTATTGTAAAGGGTGAGAGATTAAAAGTTTAATTCCTAGGTTGCAATAGGTTGTAATTTGAAGTTTGCTCGGTTTAGTGGAGTTGAAATCCTACTAGGGTAGGTCGTGATTTTTAATCGCTTGAACAACGTATTTTTTATGTAAATATCGCGTGTTCTTTATTTACAGACGATTTACTATGGGAACAGATAGAGAACCTGGTTCCTATACTGTTTGGTTTTACAGTCTGTTGCTTAATGTGAGAACTAATAGAGAACCTGGTTCTCTTTACAGTTTCGTGGGCTTTTAGTTTTTATTAATTAGTATCAGAGCATATTCTTTTTAAAAGGTTAACACCTAGAAAAGATCTACATAGCTACTCCACCAAACTTCGAGGAAGGACAATCAACGTACAAATCACCAAGATTCAATGGCCAATACTATGGTTGGTGGAAAATAAGAATGCATGACTTCATCATGGATGATGACATAGAGTTGTGGGATGTAATCTGTGGTGGACCTTTTGTTCCCATGAAAACTGTTGGTGAGGGAACAGTTACAGTCCCAAAAAAAGGGAAATGAGTATAACGATACTGATAGAAAGGCTATTGAGAAGAATTTCAGAGCAAAAAAGATTCTTGTTTGTGGCATCAGACTAGATGAATACAATTGCATCTTAGCTTGTCAGTCTACTAAGGAGATCTGGGAAGTTCTTTAAACTGTCCATGAGGGAACTACTCAAGTTAGCAGTCCAAAATTGATATGCTTACTACTGAGTATGAGCTTTTCAAGATGAAGGAGGATGAGTCTATTCAAGATATGCACACATGTTTCACCTCTATTATCAATAAGCTTCACTCCCTTAAATAAGTCATCCCAAGAAATAAGATGGTCCGAAAAATACTCAGTGTTTTACCAGGTTCCTAGGAAAGTAAAGTGAATATTATCACTGAAGCTAAGGATATGTAGAAGCTGACCATTGATGAACTCATTGGGAATCTCAAAACCTATGAGATGAAGAGAAAGAAAGATCTTGAAGGAAGAAAGCCCGAGAAGGAGAATAACCTAGTTCTCAAAGCTGCCCAAATCCACTCAAGTAGTGATGAATCTGACATGACTTATCTCACTCGAAGATTTCAAAAGACGATTCATAGAAATGGTGGGATCCCAAAGAAAAGAAGTTCCAGCAGGAACTTCAAATAAAATGATTGATGTCATAAGTGTGGAAAGCCTAGCCACTTCATTAAAGACTATCCTCTTCATAAGCAGGATCATTACAAAACTAACACTGAAAAGGCTACTAAGAGGAACCAGGTCCCTGACAGAAAGTTCAAAAGAAGAGATGTTGCTGATAACATGGTGAAGCAAGCCCTGGCTGCCTGGGGAGATTCCTCTAGTGAATCTGAAGGTGAAGATGACTAAGGAGATATATCTATGATGGTTGTTGACAATGGATCTGCATAAGATGAGTCAATCTTTGAACTCATGGCCAAATTTGATGATGATGAGGACAAGGAGGAAGATGAAGTATATTTTCTTGATGTTTAAAGAAATTTGAAAACTTACTCTAAGAAAATATTGATGTCCTTAGAAAATGTGTTGATTGATGCCTATCATATCCTCACTAATGAGAAAAATATTTTAATTAAAGAAATTGGTGACATAGAATAAGAGATGGATGTCATGGTAGTTTTCATTGTAGACTTGAAGGAACAAGTGGAAGAAGTAACTAGAGAAAATACCTTGTTGAAAAACCAAACAAAAAAATGGATGGACATCCCTAAGGGTAAAGAAGTGGCTAATGAGGCTCAACTTGAGCTAGAGAGTGAGCTTAAGAAAGTTAAACCAAGTCTTGTTGTTGAGCTTAAAAAGAATAGACAACTTCACGAGGATCTGACAAGGGTTAAAAATGATAACGGATCGAAAATGAGACCTAGAAGATTGCTAAAGATGAGAGTCTTCTGGTGTAATCGCACCTGCAGAACTTTGGTCATAGGTGCGAGCTGGGGAGCTCAGATGCGGCTAGGAGTGAGGAAGGTCGTGGTTGCAGGTGCGAAGGATTTTCCGCACCTGTGTGGTCGCAGATGCGGAGATGTTCAGTGCAGAAGGGGAGGCCAGCGCAAGAGCGGGAAAGAGGGCCGCACCTACATTTGCGCAGGAGCGGAGCATGGTCCGTAGCTGTGAAGGACCAATTCCAGTGGTTCACCGTAGAAGCGGAAGGATTGTCACATCTGCGATGCCGCAGATGCGGTTAAGTTTCCGCAGAAGCGAAAAGGGCTAGACAAAACCTTAAATTCAAGGGTTCGTGATTTTTCTTCATTTTGAACATTCCAAGCTCGGGATTAGGCGATGTTTGAGAGGCTTTTTTAGGGGTTTGTTGAGGTAAGTCAATTGTGGTTAAATTTATTTAATAATTATGTTTTCCTATTGAATTTCCCACCTAGATTGTGTGGTTTTGAGGTGTAATTTAGGAGTTTGAGGCTAGGGATTTGGAGAATTTAAATTGGCTATTTGGGTGTCGATTTGGTGTTGGAGTTTTGGTAAATTTGGTACGGTTAGACTCGTGGCGGAATGGGCTTTCGGATTTTGTGACTTTTATTGAATTCTGAGACGTGGGCCCTGGGGCCGGCTTTTGAGTCGAGTTTTTGACTTTTGATTAATAACTTTGTACATTCTTATGGAATTGATTCCTTTAGCTCATGTTGATTTTACTATTTGTGTCTAGATTCGAGGCATTTGGCGGCCGATTCACAAGGCAAGGGTGTGGTAGAATAGGGATTTGTACGGTTTGAGGTAAGTAACAGTTCTAAACTTGGTTCTGAAGGTGTAAAACCTCGAATTTTGTGTCATGTGATTGGTGTTGAGATGACGCACATGCTAGGTGACGGGCGTGTGGGCGTGCACCATAGTAATTAAGACTTGGTCATTTCCATGGAACTGTATAGTTGAATAATCTGTTATTATCCGTATATTCTCCGTGTGTTGTAGAAATTGAACTGCAAATCATGGTAGAAATCATGGTTAGGCTATGTGTTGATACTGTAGGGACCCACAGAGGTCATAGTACATGTTGAATTATCTGCTAAATTGCCATTTTGTACTTGGTCACAGTTTTTACTTGCATATTATACCTTAGTCTCTGTTGTTCTTTATTGATACACTATATCATCACTGTTTGGGTTGATTATCATGATTATTGAGAGTCCGAGAGACTGGAGAGATTGATGATTGATCTATGCCACGATTGGATTATTATAATGCTTGGGCTGAAGGAGCCCCTCCGGATTCGGCACATCCACAGTGAGCGCATGTACCTACTGAGTGTGAGTGCGAGTGCCGAGTAATTGTAAGGAATGAGTGACTTTGAGGTTGGAGTGGATGGGAGGACTGAGTGACTGTTACCCTGAGAATATGCACTTGATTTCATTACTGTGTACTTCAGCTGGCATATATCACTGTCATGTAGTTCCTGAGAGATACTGTATCATATTTCAATTGAACTTGACATGAATTAACTGTTTTGGCTTTAAATGTCGAACTTGAAAGCATGCCTATTTTCCTGTGTTGTATTTTCTGTAATTGAACTATCTTCGTGAAGCTCGTCACTATTTTCATTCCAATAGTTAGTCTTGTTACTTACTGAGTTTTTTGTACTCACGCTACACCCTGCACTTCGTGTGCAGATCCAGGTGTTTCCGGACACGGTGGGTGCTGATTATCTGAGCAACTTGATCATTCGGAGATTTCGAGGTAGCTGCCCAGCGTTCGCAGACCTTGACTCTCCCTCCCTATCTTTCAGCTTTATGTATTTAGTTTTAGCTTTTCATAGACATTATTTTTTCAGACTTGTGTTACATAGACGTTCATGTACTCAGTGACACCCTGGTTTTGCGAACTTCCGTATTGGGTTTTAACTTTCTATCCAGTTTAAGAGAGCTTTAACTGTTTAAATCTGTGTTATCTCATTTTTCATTTAAAAGTGTTGGAAATATTTTGAGGTGTCGGCTTGCCTAGTACCCTATTAAGCGCCATCACGACATGCTACATTTTTGGTCATGACAAGTTGGTATCTGAGCCTAGGTTACATAGGCCTCACGAGTCACGAGCAGGTTTAGTAGAGTCTTGTGGATCGTTACAGAGACGTCTATACTTAACTTTGAGAGGCTGTCGAACCCTTAGGAAACTTCACATTCTTATATTCTTGTCATGCAGATTTGTTGATTCCAGAAACTAAACTTATGTTATTTTATTCTCTCACAAATGGTGAGAACACGTGCTACCAGACAGGACAGACAACCACCAGTACCACCATCTAGGGCCACGAGAGGCTGAGGTCGCAGTAGGAGCCGCNGGAAACTAAACTTATGTTATTCTATTCTCTCAAAAATGGTGAGAACACGTGCTACCAGACAGGATAGACAACCACCAGTACCACCAGCTAGGGCCACGAGAGGCTGAGGTCCCAGTAGGAGCCGCGAAAGGGGCAGAGGTGCAGCTCGTACAACAGCTAGAGCAGCACCTGTAGATCCACCAGTTGCTCCGGCTCAGGAGCAGGTTCCAAAGGTGGTTGAGCCAGTGGGGCCAGCTCAGGCACCAGATGTGCCCATTGTGATTCCAGGCCTTCAAGAGGCTTTGGCTCAGATTTTGACGGTGTGCACTAGCCTTGCTCAGGCAGCTTTAGTTTAGACTGCGCCAACCACTTCTCAAACAGGGAGAGGTACTCAGACTCCCGCCGCCCACACTCCAGAGTAGGTGATGTAGGGACTTCAGACGTTGGGGGTATTGCCAGCCCAGGCGATTGCAGTTGCTCAGGTCCAGGTGGGTCCCGTTATGAGTGAGGATGAGCAGAAGAGACTTGAGAGGTTTGGGAG
>AWOL01S0202791.1:0-19505 GCA_000715115.1 Nicotiana otophora
AGCCGAGGGTCTTTCGGAAACAGCCTCTCTACTCCTTCGGGGTAGGGGTAAGGTCTGCGTACATACTACCCTCCCCAGACCCCATTAATGGGATTCTACTGGGTTGTTGTTGTTGTTGTTGTCGGTTCAGTTGGAGTTTTCTGAAATAAGACGTTGGTTCTGAGATACGAAATTTTTACGGTCTTCCCGTCCTCCATTTGTGCTACCAAATGCAAAGAGAAAAAAAGGAGTAGATGGAAAGTAAAAATTGTACCAATTGGTCGCTTGGAGATGCAAGAATTCAATAATATTGAACAACAGAGATACATGTTTTCAATTTAAATAATTATACTGTTGTTTTATGGATACTGAACAATGCCAATTTGATGGACACAATACTGAAAGAAGTAGTCACCATATGTTACAAGGATATGATAAGCTTCTGAACAAAGCACTCTTGGTAATAGTATATCAAGCAGGCTGAATGTGATTAACTTGGTCTTTTAAAAAACATGTAGACTTCAAAGGTCATTGTTATTTTGGTTATGAATACCACAAAGTTATTTGCAGTGTATAAAAATATTGAATTTTGAGGAAGTCCTCGAGTTGGAAGAGGATGTTGATCCGTGATTTAGATACAATTTCTTTTGTGTATCCTAACAGGAAAACCCAATTGAATTGCTAATTTTGTCCTACAAATATTTAAGTTATTCAATTTATTATGAATTCGGTTTAACGACTTAGTTAACCATCTTCATAAAAATAATTATTAAAGAATCAGAATACCAATTATAAGAAAAGGGGGAGGGGGGGGTTCAATAAAAAGGCTAAATTAAGCACAACGTAGAGTTGGAGTATAAGGTTTATGGTGTGTTGAAGAAATCAAAAGTGACGGCATATAAAAGGAATGAAAAGTGATACTTCTGCTTTCTTCTTTCTCATTAGTTTGGTTGTATGGATAACTATTCTCTGTGAGTTGTTTTTGATTCATTTGTTGCAACTAACTGCTATTCTGATTATGCTTCTTTTACACTTTTCAGTTGTATTCTCTTTCAAATAATAATTTTCTTTTCCCCTTTTTGCTGAACTCTATAATGACATACAATATTAGATGATTCAATATTCTATGCAACATTTACAATAGGTGAAGTCTTTAACTAGAATTATGTAGTCAAAGCTTTCGATTCTCTTCAACTCCTTCAAATTTGAAGTCAATTCAAAAGAATCTTAGGAGTCACACCAACTAGCATCAAGAGTTTAAAACGGCTTTGAAAATTGACAGTGACTAATTTTTCTTTAACTATTGAAGGTGCGGAGAACCAGACTTGACAAACTCACAAGTTGCTGTTAAAGACGTGTTTGAATAAAAATAAAGAAGAAGAGTCCAAAGAAGGTAACAAAGAGAAGAAAGGCGAGAAAAAAGCTACATTGTTGGAGGGAGGAAAAAGACGATAGTGGGGAATGAATTCTAAATTCCAATACAAAAGCAAAAGGATGGTATATGAGTTACTGAAATTCCACTTGAATATATATCCCCTGTCAAACTGATTTTGTATGATGAAGTTGCTTAACATGCGTTGAGGAACAATTCCAGTCGGTGTTTGGCCCGACCTGCCATTTCTCTTTTTCGTCGTCACAGTTTCCTGAGTAGATAAAAAATCCTTGAGCAGCTTAACAAAAAAAAAAAGTAATAAACTTAGACGTGTAATATTGTTTTAAAACTGTAAACTTCTCAAAACAAACTCTTTTTTCCCTTTCTTTAGGGAATCTCATTGCAGAATAAAGTTATGCATACTTACTTTCTTTCCATTTCTCTTTCCTCACTTCCCCGTATCTTTGGTGAGCTCTGTCTTTTTGACAAAGGCAAACCAAAGGAACAATGGGGTAACAATTTAAAACGGCGTACTCAATTTAAGATGAAAAATACGTTGAGTACATGTTACCATCTTTTTTGCATTCTTTTCCCGGGAAGATGATATATATATTAATTATCTTCCATCTTTACTTTATTAACTGTGAAATTGCCAGACTATTTGTGCATATATAAGATGCCGTAGGATGTTCTATGTATTTTTAAAGTATCTCACAAATCTCCTAATCTCTTTGTGATCTTAGGCAACACTATGCATCCCTTAGATAGGAAGGGGACACGTAAAAGTTTGTATTATCTCTTCTCACATATCTACTTTTCTATTTAAATCTGGATTACTACTGAGCAGAGCACTGTTCAATAATTTACCTTTTTTCTTTCAAATGTGATATTATGACACAATGTGGGAGACTGGAGCATAAAAGCGTCTCCGTAGATGGGGTACATTTCCAGGATGCTGTAAAACAATGCTGGCTGGAGAGTCTGCATTTGCTTTTGGAGAAGAATCTGGTTGCATATGTAGTGTGGTGTTTGGTGATGAATAGTTGTGTTGAAGTGAGAGGGAAGAGAAAAGAGTAGCCAATTTGCAGAGACTGATGAATTTGAAGACAAAATGGAGGAGTTGAAAACCATCTGCAATCCAGTCATTGCTAAGATGTATCAAGGTGGTGTTGGTGGAGCTACTATGGATGAAGATGGTCCATTCCATTGGTGGTGCTACTGGAAAGTAGAAGCGATGCTGAACCAAAAACTGAAAAAGCTGATTAAGAGCTTTTGTGGGGGTTATTTATTTATTATATATGGTGCTGGTTTTCGGCAACTTGCTAAATTTCACCATGCATGATGCATCGATCATCGCCTTTAGTTTTTTTGTGAGAGATGGAATTAATTAGCCTTCTTTAATTTCTATTCCAGTTTACTTTTTGTTGTCAATATGTATATTTTCAAATAGAAAATATTATTGTTATCCCAAAAATGTGCTTTGGTAATTTAATACTTGCTTTTTCTTTTTCTGACTATAGTCATATTCTGGTTGTTGCCATTCTGCAATTGAATTAGATTGAGGTTCTACTTTTGAGGCTGCTAGAGTTTTACGTCGACTAAAAAAAACAAGTTTGCCAAATTTTATGTAGCAAAATGCGACTTTATTATAATCCAGTTGACATCATAGGCCTATATCTGGACCGTTTCGTAGCCTTCCTAATTGTAAGTTATTGTTGTTCTACATTAATAACTACTTATAAGCTATTCAACAATATCTGATTCATTTTACATTTATATAAACTTGCATTGATAATTAACATGTACACCATATAATAGGTGACTCAGAAGTGTAACAGGAGTAGTGACGTGCATGATCATCAACCTATTACAATAATCATTTTTTTGCTTTTAGAACTTGAATCAAATAAATTTGAGAATTGGTGACACGGATAGTTGATCATTTTTTTACTTTTAGAATTTCAATCAAATAAATTTGAGAATTGCTGACACGGATAGTTGTGGAGTTCGCTGGAATAAATATACTTATTTGTATGTATGTGCACAAATTTTTTATCTATTATATACTCCCTCCTTTCACTTTTACTTGACACTTTTTGACTTTTCACGCCCCTTAAGAAATAATAAATGAAGTGCATAATTTACCATGATACCCATATTAATTGATGCATATTTTATTGGATTTGAGAAAATGATTTGAAATGAGTAATAAATACAATGGGTATAACAGGAAAAATAAATTTGTCTTTTCTTGATATGCGTAAAGTGATAAGTAAAAATGAAAATTTATTTTTAGTATACCTGCAAGTAAAAGTGAACGGAGGGAGTATGAATCAAATTTACTATAAGTTCATATTTAAAATTCATTATCTTCTCTTATGACCACGCGAAGCGCGAAAAATTTGACTAGTTTAATCATATTCTTTGAGCTTACTAATCCCCTTCTTGTTTTGGACAGTATATGAATCATGTGTTTAAAGTTTGCAGAAATTTATTTTAGTTTTTATGATATTCTAGTTTACAGCAATACTATAGAGGAGCATATACAACATCCTAAACTAAATTTTGATTGGAATTTGGAAAATCAACTTTATGTGAGATAAAAACAAATATTCTTTTGGAGCAAATAGAAAAATTGAATACCTTGTCCATTCTATATCAACCTCAACAAGTGTCCACTAATCTAAGAAAATGCAGTTGCGCTCAGTCATGAGAATAATGATGATTCAAGGCCTTAAAGTTCGCCAACGAGCTATTGGATTGTTGTTTTACATGCCAAAGGATAACTAAGGACGAGAATAATGTCATACGAGCATGGTGTTATACCTATATGAAGGTCTGGAAGTGATCCGGATTGGAAAAATAACTAAGGTAAACCAAAGAATCGGGTTGGGAATTCAAGGAATGAAAAAGGACTCAAAGATAGGACGCAAAAGGCGCTCGCATCATGACCCCTGGAGACGTTCCAACCCGTTAGGCCTCAATGGAAGACACTGGACTAGAGGCATCACGAGGGAGGCTAACATCCAGAAAGTACTTAATGAGCAGGATGCTCGCGATGCAATCTCCCCTGACGTCTTACATCTGAAGCCTTTTAAAAGGCAAGGTCGGGCTTCACTATTCTTATTTCAACTTTTGCTCTCGTGTTACGGAGATCTCAAGACCATTTGCTCTAAGGTTTTCTCCCATTAACCAAGGTAATATTTACCTATATATTTGTATTAATTTCGATACTTTAACTCTAATATTATTATCTCTTAGTCATAAAACCTATAGATTTTCAAGAAATCTTCTCAAGGACTCAAGTGAAGGATTTTCTAGGGTTTACTACTAGAGGTGGATGTAAACTTCATTTACAATGTTTATACATGTAGGAGTATTGATGATCGAATTGAATGTTGGTGGAATTTGTTGGTTAATGGGCGGCCATAAATGCAAAGACCTAAATGCTCCATTAGTGGAGTTAGCTGGGTAGGTAGAGAACATGATGAATAGTGACGATGGATTAATAATGATAGATATTTATGGTCCAAATGAATTTGTTAATATATATTTTTTGTGGTTATTTGAGGTGATTTAGTCGACTAATAACCCCTAAATGGCCGATTTAATTTTTTTGTGACTTAAACTCGTAGCCACTTGTTAGCTTGATATTATAGATTTGAATGAGTAGTTATTTATTAAAATGGGTTCGAATATTGTAGATTGACGTATTTACGTTTTGGGCTCACTTGTTAGCTTGATATTATAGATTCACATGAGTAGTTATTTATTAAAACGGGTTCGAATATTGTAGATTGACGTATTTTGAGTTTTTGGGCATCGTTGGGCCATTTAAATAATGATACTAAGATATGTTGAATTGAACCACCCCCTTCCATGAAATTGCTTTCTCTAAAACTCTATGTCTTTCAAATGTGTCTACAGCCTTTTAAATGATTAGTGTGTAATTATGGTGATAAGTAATTATACGCTTTCCATATTCTTACTTCCATTTTTTGGTTTCACATGTTATGTCTTCATATGATAGAAATGTTATGAATATTTTAAGCTATTACTAAATGTGTCTATAACTTTCAAGTGGCTAATAGAAATAGTTATTATATGGAAAGAGAATATCATGTGGCTATTGAGCCTATTTAAAAAATAATGCTTTATGGCCAAAGGTTTCAAATATAATAAAAAATTTTGGGAGTCCTATTGTAACTGAGAAGGTATTGGATGAAGATGAACAAAACTCAGAAGTTATACGTCACGATGTAGAACTATTGTTATACCTTTGCTTGGACGGTTAGATAGTTTCCCTTATTAGAATTTTATTATTAGCAAACTCTATGGTTAAAGCACACGGCACAGTTAGGTAGGAGACTCCCTAGTCAATACGAGAAAGGTGCTTGACTTCCTTGAATGTACAAATAGTGACTCCCTTTATGTCGGTGACTAATAAACTCCTCACTAAGAGACTAAGTTTGTTTAAAGCTCAAATTCTCATATATTTTATGTAATAAAATGAAACGGTTATTGTTTTGAAATTTTATATTGTCTACAATGTTTCCTTCTTATATTCCTTTTCCATTTTATGCGAGGGAGCTTATGATGCATACGAGTACTCTTCGTTATATACTGACGTTCCTTCGCCGGGGTATTGCATCTCCTTTGTGGATGCATGTAGTGATATTGTGGACGGTATGGACCTTCGCTAGGCGCTACCTTACTCCTTCAGTCACTAGTGAGCCCCTATATGTTCGGGACATTCTTTTGCCGACACAATCTTTGGTATTCTTTTGGGTATAGTCGGGCTCTTGTCACCTACACTTTTTTTATTCATATTTTTATATAGGCTCCATAGACTTAGTGAGTTCAGTTATATTATTTTCATTCTATTGGAGTCTCACATGGCATGTATGAGTAACTCTTTCTGTTATTTAAATATTTTACGAGTTATGAAAGAAAATGGTTTTAAAAAAAGCTTTTATGTTTCTAAATCATGTATGAGTTATGTACACAAGTTAGCGGCAACATCCTAATCAAGATTCAACTTTTTTAAAGCCCACATGCCTTTATGCTCCAACTCTATCGGTAGATGACAAGCCTTTCCAAATATCAAATGATATGGGGACATCCTTATAGGTGTTTTGTAGGTCGTTCTATATGCCCATAGAGCATCACCAAACTTCTTAGACCAATCCATCCGATTAGCATTAACTGTCTTAGAAAAGATACTCTTTATCTCCCGGTTTGACACCTCTACTTTTTCACTTGTTTGCGGATGATAAGGGGTTGTCACCTTATGAGTGACACCATACTTTTCAAGCAAAGTGTCAAAGACCTTGTTGCAAAAATGTGACCCCCCGTCACTTATGATTGCTCTTGGAGTCCCAAATCTTGTGAATATGTTCTTTTTCAAGAAAACAACCACACTTCTAGCTTCATTGTGGGTAACCCATGGCTTCCATCCATTTAGATACATAGTCTACCACCACCAACATAAGAACCCCCGAATGGCCCCATAAAATTAATACTCCAAACATCAAAGATGTCAATCTCCAAAATAGTCTTGAGAGGTATTTTATGCTTCTTTGAAATTCCACCAGCTCTATGGCATTCATCACATGTCTTCACCAAGTCACTAGAATCCTTGTTGACTCTTTTTCCCAAAATATTTCCCACCGCAATATTACTAGCATCACACATGATCTCAAATGGCAAGCTCCAATATAGGGATATAATAATAGGAGTGGTGGTCAACTTAATTTTCAATTCTTCAAAAGCTTTCATACATTCATCCTTGAAATAGAACTTTGTATCTTTCTCAAGGAGCTTGCACATAGGATTCACAACATTAGAAAATTCTTTGATGAATCGTTGGTAAAAACCCGCATGGTCTAAGAAACTGCTCACACCCTTCACCGAAATTGGAGGCGAAAGTTTTAGGATCACTTCTATCTTTGCTTTGTCAACTTCAATGTCATCTTTGTGATTTTAAGCCCGACAACTATGCCTTCCTCAATCATGATGTGATAAATTTTTCCAACAACTTGTCTAAATGTACAAGACAATAATCAAATGAGTCACCTACCGCTGAGAAGTCATCCATAAAGGCCTCAAGGTAGTCTTACACTATGTTCATAAAGATAGCCATCATACACCATTAGAAAGTTGTAAGTGCGGTGCACAAACCAAAGGGCATTAGCTTGAAGGTAAATGGGAATAGAGACATGTAAAACTTGTTTTCGTTTGATCTTCCGGTGCAATAAGGATTTGATTGTATCCAAAATAGTCATCTAGAAAGTAATGGAAGGCATGCCTGACCAATCTAGCAAGCATTTGGTCCATGAATGAGAGGGGAAAGTGGGCCTTCCTTGTAACCTTGTTGAGTTTCCAGTAATCCATACACACTATCCACCAGTAACTGTTCTTGTGAGTTCAACTCATTTTTGTCATTTGTTATAACCATCACACCCCTTTTTTGGGCACACATTGAACCAGTGAAGTACATAAGATATCAGATATTGGGGTATACCAGCCCAACGTCCAACTATTTATCTCTTTCTTGAACACCTCTTGTATTGCCTCATCGAGCCTCCTTTGATGTTCAATCGAAGGTCTTGTACCATCCTTCATTTTTATTTTGTGCATGCAAAAATGTGGGGCTTATACCCCAAATGTCTGCCAAAGTCCACGCAATGGATTTCTTCCTCTTTTGCAAGATTGCCAAAGTAGAATCTACATGCACGTTAGTCAAACAACAACAACAACAACCCAGTAAAATCTCACTAGTGGGGTCTGAGGAGGATAGTGTGTACGCAGACCTTACCCCTACCCCGAAGAGATAGAGAGGCTATTTACGTTAGTCCAATAATAAGAAATAATAACCGATAAAGTAGAGAAAAACCCTAAAAAGTCATACCGAAGGTGTGGTGGTAATGGCTTCAACTCCACAATAGGTGTCTCTTCGTTTGAAGAAAGAGGAGTCTTCATATTTTCAAGGTCTAACAATAACTTTCTTGGTGTGTAGTTGTATGAACTCATCCTTTGAAAGGAGTTAATACGCTCCATGAAACCATACATTTCATCATTATCAAAATTAAGCAAGACGGTCTCCAACATATCACCGATTTTGATTTTAGCACTTGTGTCATCAATTATCACATCGATTGCTAAATCCACAAATGAGCATACCTTGTGGCTATTGGGTTGGCATATGGACTTGCACACATGAAATACCACTTGTTTATCACCAATCCAAAAAGTGAGCTCGGCCTCAACATTACAAAGGGCCTTTCCCATGATAAGGAATGGCCTCCCAAAAATAATGGGGAATTCATAGTCCACTTCACAACCCAAGATAATATATTGGCAGGAAGAATGAACTTATCAACCTGAACCAACACATCTTCAATCACCCCAACGGTTTTTTCATAGTGCCATCGGACATTTGGAACCTCATTGAAGTGGGTCTGTGATACCCCATACCTTGCAATATGTGTACGACTAAGTTGATGTCGACAAATTTACTTAAACATGAGAGAATAAAGTTGTAGTGAAGCCTAAGGGTCCAAGTATATATTTATATTTGTGTTAAGAAAAATCTAGGATGAATAAGACTTGGACAAAAATGAGATTAGTTACCTCCTAAGCAAGTAGGTGATAAGTAGGTGCATCACCTACTTAAAAAAGAAAATGCCATAAAAAAAAATAAGTAGCAAGGGTTGGTCGGCCAAAGGGACCCCTTAAGGGGCTGAATTATCTTCATTTCTCTCTCACTTATTGGAGCCAAATCACTCCCAAGAGCAGCCACGGAAATCTCTCTCCCAAGCTGGTCGATCCTTTCCAAGGAGCCCTCAAACAATTTCTCTCTTCTTCTCAAGTTAAGTTGGAAAGATAACCCAAATCATGTAGAATTTAAGCGAAGGAAGTGACTCTCCACCAAGGTAAGGCTATTGCCATTTTCGTCCCTTCTTATACTTTAATTGATTTAGGGATTTTATACATACTTTAGTAAGAACTCACGGGATGGTGATCGGAAGCCATGAATTCGAGTTGTTCATGCGACAATTGTAATGTTTAGGCACTATTTTGTGTGTTGTGCGAGCTTGATGCCCCTCACATGTTTGTGTACTATTTTATGTATATATTTTGACGCCCGGGGAGTGACGGGAGACCTCATGAGAAGGTAATATATTGTGTAGATACGACGAGAGGAAAAATTATGAAACGAACACCCTTGATTTGACTAGTTACAAGCTTGCTTCCCGGCTACTATTTTGGCAAAATAAAATGATCAAACCTTGTTGGTTAGCTGCTATTAGCATTATTACTTGCCATTTGTTGTAGGTTAAGATTGTCGCATTAAAGGGAAGGTCGGCACTTCATAATTTATACCAACCGGGAAACGAGGTATGTAATGGCTATCTTGTTTCTGTTTCCTTGGCATGACTCCATATCGCATGTTTTCTCCTAAAAGAAATGCTAGAGAACAAAACGTCGTGAAGATTCCATTCATATACTCGACATCCCTTATTTCCCTTTGTGAAATTGATTCTATAGTGTCGAATCTTCGTAAGGTATCGTAGAATTCCTAGTGTCTTCAAAGTGTTTAGATTTCTTTATATGAAGGATCAATAACATACCTGTATTAAAGAATCATTCACATATATAATTAATTTACTAAGTTATGAAGATGTTCCCAGAAGCGCAGAAACAAGAACCGTGTTAAGTTACCATTATGTACATTTATCTATATGATATATAACGGTCGTGCCTCGCACGAGTCTAATAAGATCTATTTATCTATATGATATATGAAGGCCGTGCCTCACAAAGGGCCCAATAGGGTCTATTTATCTAAATGATATATGGAAGGTCGTGCCTCACACGACGGCCTCCATAGTCTATGTATATATATATAAAAGAATGTTTTCACATGTTATGTGCCCTACGTGGCTTATCATATCCCTGAACTGAAAGAATGTACAAGTTATTTAATGGTTCATGTTAACGAATCGTATGATATCCATAACCCCGCAAGCGCGCAAAAGATGTTGTAACAAAATAATGGTAAGATTTGAGATGCATTTCCTTTATGACGTTTCAGATGATGTATTTACTTGGTTACATTCATTTGTCTCTATTATGAGCTTTTGTACATTTATTGATATTTTGTCTTCCTTTTATACGAGTACATTTCCATCCGTACTCACGCACCTTTTGCCGGGGGCGCTACATTTCATGCTGCAGGATCAAATACGCAGACTAGCAGGCCTCCACATTAGGCGGTTACAAATTTTCAGTGGTTGTTCGGTGAGCTCCGCTTCCTCCTGGAGTTTGACCAAACCTAGTTATCATTTGTTATGTATGTATGTATGTATGTGTGTATATATATATATATATATATATATATATATATACACTTTATGGATTGGTCAGGTCCTTGTTCCGACAATATTACATATATTACACACTCATAAAGGCTTTTGTAGACTTATGATGTACATGTTATTAGTCGCATCTAGATGTTGTGGTTGTATACATGTGATTGATTATGAACATGGGTTGTGGCCTTGTAGGTGTATGTATATACATCTTTTGGGTTGGTATTACATCAACATTGTCATACTCTTTGTGTCTTCATATTATCAAATGCCACATTTTTTGTATGCATTATGTTCCTAAGTCTTATAGATGGGTTTGCTCGGTCATGTAAGGCATCAGGTGCCTGTCTACCTCACTCAGGCTTGAGGCATGACAAACTTGGTATCAGAGCAGGTCTGTGTCCGAGAGAGTCTATAAAGCCGTGTATAGTAGAGCCCTGTTTATGGGTATGTTGCGCCCCACACTTATAATTGGGAGGCTACAAGGCATTTAAGAACTGTTACTTTTTATTGAAACTCTAGATTGTGTAGTAGAGCCGAATCATAAGAACTTGATTCTAAATCGTGCCTTGTTATATGCTTTACAGAATATGCCTACGACAAGAGAGAAGGTTGCTAGGCAAAAAGCTAATATAACTATAGAAGTAGGTACCAGTAGACCACCACCTGCTACTGTGGAACAGACTGAGGCTCAAAGTGACTTACCTACTCAGGTATACCCAGCATCACAGTCACTAAGACCAGAGGAGTCCTGAGGAGTTCTCGTACCTCCTGTTCCACCGCCCAACTCTTCTGATCATGATCTCAGGAATGCAGTTCAGTTGTTTATTCATATAGTAGCCACTCAGTCACAACGATAGATGGAAGCATCTCCGAGTGCTGGACCTTCTGGAGGGTCATCCGGTTCGAGAGTTCGGGATTTCCTCCATATGAATCCGCTAGAGTTTATAGGATCCAACCCGAATAAAGACTGACGAGCTCCATAGGAAACTTCGGGTGATGCATGCTTCGAATACCGAGGTCGTAGAGTTGGCTTCTTATAGATTGAAGGATGTAGCAGTATTGTGGTATGAGTCATGGGAAGCGTCTAGAGGGCCACATGCACCTCCAACTGTGTGGGAAGAGTTCACTAAGGCCTTCCTAGACCATTATCTACTAATAAAGATATGTGAATCTAAGGCCGATCAGTTTACAAATCTCAGGTAGGGTGATATGAGTGTGAGAGAGTATAGCCTTCGATTTGCTTCACTAGCCAGATATGCTCCAGAGATGGTTTCTGCAATGCGTGCTAAAGTTTGTCGATTTGTGCTTGGCCTTGGGCCGCATTTGATCGGGAATGTTCTGTTGCATCCTTGAATAACGTCATGGATATCTCCAGGATTTAGGAATTTACACAGATGACAGAGGAGCATAAGCAAATTCTTTAGGCTAATCGAGACAGAGACAAGGAGCAAAGCAAGAGGGCCAGGTCAACTGGCAATTATGGGGAGTCTCACAGCGGTAATAGGCCATAATTCCCTAGACGACCAGTCAGGATGTTGTAGTCTGCAACCTATTCTTCCGCCAATGCACAACCTCAGTTCCTGAGGCTTAGGTATGATTAGCATACCCAGCCAAGGCCGAGTTTGAGAACACCAGGTTTAAAAACTTAGGGGAGTTCGAGGTAGATGATACCACCTCCACCTTCTTGTGGTCAGTATGGAGGGGCACATGTTGGGTTGTGTAGTTGGGGCACAAATGTATGTTATGGATGCAGAGTTCCTGGTCATATGATACGATTCTGTCCACAGTGGGGTAAAGGCAACATGGCTCTGTCTACAAGTTCAACTGCAACATCATTGAGAGAACCTCCCAAGGTCATGGTCCTCATGCACCCGACATGTCATGGAAGAGGCATAAGTAGAGTATCTAGCATGGGCAGTAGTCAGAACCACATGTATATCCTTAGTAGGCTTACAATATTTAGAGTCGTCACCCTATGTGGTTACAGGTATACTATTTGTTTCTTTGTATGATGTATATGAATTACAAGATCCAGGGTCTACCTTGTCATATGCTACTCCATTTTTTGTCGGAAAATTTGGGGTAGAGCCAAAATTGCTGGGTAAGCTGTTTTTCGTGTCTACTCCGATTGGCAAATCAGTTATAGCTAGACGAGTTTATTTGAATTGTATAGTTGCAGTATGTTGTCGTTGCACCATAGTAGATCAGATTGAATTAGAAATGATTGATTTTGATGTTATTATGGGTATGGATTGGTTAACCTCCTGTTATGCAATGCTCAATTAGATCATGAGATTTTATTTTCCGGGTAAGCCAGTCCTAGAATGGAAAGGCAATGCTGCGACACTGAAGGGTAGGTTTATTTCTGCCACGACCCAAAATCCAACTAGTTGTGATGGCACCTAACCCAAACCGCTAGGTAGGCCAAATAGCAACAATCCAATTCAGATGAGATTTACTGAGAAAATAAATGATGAAATAACTGAGCTTTTATCCAACTTCTCAAGGACTGATAGTACAAATCATGAGTTTCTATGATTTAGAGTTTACAAAGCTGGTATGAAATAAATACATCATCTGTTCGAAATATACATAAATATATTTATAAATCTAAAGCTACCAAGAACAAGAGGCTGCTATAACTGAACGCTGGTACATCACCAATGCCAGCTCCTGCCATATGCAGCAACAATAGCTCCAAAATCTGCATGCAAGGTGCGGAAGTGTAGTATGAGTACAACCGACCCCATGTACTCAATAAGTAACAAACCTAACCTTAGGTTGAAAGCAGTGACGAGCTTGGACAACAGTCAGAGTTCAACACCAATAGCCAAGAATAACTCGTAACAATATAAGAAAAGTAGTACAAGTAATAACTCAAAGATATGATGCTCAACTCATTCACAGTTACAGAAAATAGACATATTTTTCAAGTATAACAGTAAAACCCAAATCTTTCACCGAAATTACCAAAATATGAGTATATCAGAAAAATGTGATTTTTTCCAAAAACTTTCAACAACAGATAAGATATTTCATTCATAGATAGCATGAGGAAAGTACATCTCTATGCCTACATGTCAATGTGCATGTGTAGTCATGAATGTCATAATACCGTTTAGCATGAAGAAATGCATCTCTATGCCTACATGCCAAGTATGCATGTCAAATGTAATGCATCACAGTGATGAACTCATGTACTCACACTCTCAGAGTACTCAATCTCACTATCTCACACTCAATCACTCGGCACTCGGTACCTGCGCTCACTGTTGGTATGTCAGACTCCGGAGGAGTGGATCCTGCCCAAGCACTAATATAAGCCAACATGGCCTACTGCGACGTGCAGTCCGATCCCATCATGAATCAATAAAACCTACCGCGGTGTGTAGCCCGATCCCATCATGAATCAATAAAACCTACTGCGGCGTGCAACCCGATCCCATCATGAATCAATAAAACCTACTGCGTCGTGCAACCAGATCCCATCATGAATCAATAAAACTTGTTGTAGTGTGCAACCTGATCCCATAAATATCACTCACAATCCGGCCCTCAGGCCTCAATTCAGTCATCAATCTCTCGAGTCTCTCGGGCTCACAAATATCATACCAATCAGCCCAAATAATTATAATATGATGTGACAATAAATGATAACAGAGACCGAGATATGATATGCAAATGAATGATTATGACTGAGTATGTAATTGCAATTTAAGCAAATAACTCAATTGTGGATATGACCTCAGTGGGTCCAAACAGAATAAGCATATAACATAAACATGATTTCTAACATGATTCACAACTCATACAATTAAACAAGTAGGGAGAACATGGATGTAACAAGATATAACAACAAAACAAGTCTGGTTATAGTCTAATAGTCAACTAAAATCATGATTTCCTCGGTGTACACCCACACGCTCGTCACCTAGCATGTGCATCACCTCAATATATCTTTTATAACACAGTTCCCAGGGTTAAATACACTTAAATCCAACTTTAGATAAGTTACTTACCTTGA
This sequence comes from Nicotiana otophora, assembly GCA_000715115.1. Taxonomy (NCBI): domain Eukaryota; kingdom Viridiplantae; phylum Streptophyta; class Magnoliopsida; order Solanales; family Solanaceae; genus Nicotiana; species Nicotiana otophora. The sequence goes on from AWOL01S0202791.1 coordinate 14,753, forward strand.
ACAAGCCGAATCCAATACCGAGAAAGCCAAACAATACTCTAAAAATTGCCCCGTGCGTACTGACCTCCGAACGACTCGAAACTAACCAAAACAACCTCAAGAACATCAAATAATACCAAAGGAAACAAACCCAATCGATGAAGGTGAAATCTTTAATCAAAAGTTCAAAGTCAACCAAAAAGTCAAACCCGGGCTCGCACCTCGGAACCCGACAAAACTCACAAAATCTGACTACCCATTCAATTACGAGTCCAACCATACTAGTTTCACTCAAATCTGACTCCAAATCGATGTTCAAAACTCAAAAATCATTTTATGAAAGTTTAGACAAAAAACTCCACTTTCTCTTTCAAAATTACCAATCAAATGCCAAAAATGTAAATGGAATCACGAAATATAATCAAAACTGAGTGTAAAATACTTACCCCAATCCATATGGTGAAATTCACCTCCAACATCGCCCAAATCTGAAGTCCCCAACTCAACATATGACAAAAATGAACCAACCCTCGAATTTATAAGTTTCTGCCTAGAGATTCCACTTTTGCGAAACATCTGCCACTTCTGCGACATGACATTCGCTTATGCGGAAACAACTGAAAATTTGACCCTCACACCTGCGGACAAAATATCCACTTCTGCAACATTGCAGGTGCGACAAGGAACGGGCATCTGAGCAATGTCTCGCTCCTGCGCTCAGAATCCCGCATCTGCACCATCGCAGATGCGTTGGGTCCTTCGCATCTGCAGACTCCTACTCCAGCTCCACTCTCCGCTTCTGTGACTCTTTTTCCGCTTTTGCGGCTCTGCACCTGCGCCCATAGCTCCGCAGGTGCGGTCACACCAGAACCACTGCCAAACCATCATAACCAAAATGATCCAAAATAATCCGAACCTCGTCTAAAACTCATCCAAGCCCCTCGGGACCCCATCTGAATATACCAACAAGTGCCATAACATAACACAAACTTACTCTAGGCCTCAAATCACGCATAGCAGCACCAAAACCACGAATCGCACCTCAAATCAAACTTAATGAATTTTTGAACTTTCAACTTCCAAAACTCGTGTCGAACCATATCAATCAACCCGGAATGAACTCAAATTTTCCACACAAGTCCCAAAGGACATAACAAAGCTATTCCAGTTCCCAAAACAACAATTCGAACCCGATATCATCAAAGTCAACTCTCGGTCAAACTTATGAACATTCCAAATCTTTAAATTTCCAACTTTCGCCAAATAGTGTCGAAACCTTCTAAAAATACCCAAATGCAAATCCGGGCATACGCCCGAGTCCAAAATCACCATCCGGACCTAATGGAACCATCAAAACTCCGATCCGAGGTCAAATACACAAAAGTTAAATTTGGTCAACTCTTCCAACTTAAAACTTCAAACGTGAAATTCATTCTTCCAAACTAATTCCAAAATACCTGAAAACCAAGTCCGGCGATTCACACATGTCATAATACATCATATGAAGCTACTCAAGATTTCGAACTGCTGAACGGAATGCAAATGCCCAAAACGACCGGTCATGTCGTTACATTCTCCCCCACTTAAACATACGTTCGTCCTCGAACGTGCCCACAGTCGTTCCAAAGCCATTAAATCGCCATGTAACCTTACCGTGCACATACCCATGGGTGGTGCCATGTCACCCCAATCCATGCAAGCCTGACAACACAACATAACTGAAGATCATTACTTCAACCTTAGTCCGTAAATCGTAGAACCCAATTTCCAACATCCAGAATTCCTTACAAGACCCGAATATCGCATCTAAACATTGTATAAGTCTGAACAAGTTGTATCAAGCCATAACCATACCCAAGATGAAATCACATGATATACCACATAACTCGCATATTCATAACAGGAATTTTTGATCACAGCTGCTGCTCAAAAACAAACCCGGTACCGGTAACAAACCTGATATCAATTAAAACCCTGTTCTAAACCTTCGTACACTGCCAATGATGAATGAAACACGCAGAAACTCATAACCACTCATCAACTCAACAAGTCATGGAGCTCTCCCTTGTTCGACAAGAACCATAGCCAATTTCTAAGCCGATCAGTGACATTATCCTTCCGAATATACATCAATTAAATCCGATAGTACCCATTCTAGGTCCAATGACCCAATCTCATCAAATACATCCACTCTACTGACATGCCACACCAATACAACCCCACGCCATAAACCGAGCAATCCGTGCACCAATAAGCAATAATTCAAATGCACCCAAAAATGATAAAATGACCCAAATGGAAGAACCGTGCCGCAAGCTCAACAATTACAACCACAAACGAAATGCTATGAGCCCATCACACATAGTAGGACCAAGACACACGAATATATCACAAAGGATCATGTCCAACATAATCCCGCTGCAATGCGTGACCCCATCCAAACACCGATCCATATGAAATACCTCAAGCCACAATGCTCAAAATCAACAACCACATGCAATTCGACATCGAGTACACAAAGTGCATGACCATAACCATGGAGAAGTGAATAACATAATATACCACGGCCTCGAAAAACCATAACTAAGGCGAAATCAACCATTCAACATCCCAATAACCATCTTGCTCGAATTCCGCTACAAGGCCCAAACAGAACCGCATCATGTGTGCATACAACCAACAAATCACAACTCTTCGTAGCATAGAAGAGTAACACATAGAACATATCAGGACACGAACAAGCTCAAGTATAACCGAATGCCACACCCCTCAACACTAATAGTTATGAGTCAACAAATCCGACCCGGGGTAGAATACACATCGTCATTCCAAATCAACTCTGATCATCCCCAAATATATATTTAGACCTACAACAATCCACAATGATCTAACCATAACACGCACCACCATCTGGCTAACTTTGGACACATCTTCAGTGTCTACAACCCCGAAACAATTTGCTTCTCCGAACTCCCAGTCTTCAAATCCATAGAACACATGAATCATCATTGCCGATCCCAACTCCACCAATCGAATGACTATCACATCTCTCATACAAAATCATCCCACGAGAAATACTTCTATAATTTCCCCGCGCCACGTCGAAAAATCTAAATATCAGATGCCAATCAACCAGACGAGTACCACAATACCAATTAAGCATCCGAAATCAGAACATAGTGCGCCTTCTAAAATGTTCACCCTTCTCAGGCAATACCAAGTAGTTATAACATTCATCTAAACATCTAAAACCGTCCATGCTGTCCAAAATTCATGACCTTCCCTCCAAAACTGAACTGCCACCTTGTACATGCAAATCTCAATCCCACAAGACGCACCGCATCTATCATGCCATCATATGAAAAGCATGAGAATCTCATTATCAACTCTGAGTCACAAGTAGATTTCATACTCGATCAGCTAGAAAACTTTCCTATTCAAGAGAAAATCACAACACATAACAAACTCCCCATGCTTGATGAAAATATCTACCCCAAGTCGTGGTAGGAATCATCGAGAACTCTATGAGATCCATTTGCACATAACCAAGCCATCAGAACTGAATTCCTCGAACCCATCCAAGTCACGCAGGTTGCCAAGCCCAAGAGTATTGCCACAAAACACATGTAGAGACTCACCCCATCATAAGAACCAAAAGAACAAATTATACCCATTACCATGCTGATCTGATCTACCACTAAGTTGTCCTATTTCTCCGAGTTCCTTACGAATTTCCTTCAATTTAATACTTCTCCTTGCCATAATACCACATCCTGACCCAAATCTCACCATACGAGACACTAGCATGAAACCGCACCGCCTTAAGGCCCATAATCCGATGTATTCCCTCTTAAGAACCTCAATCGAGATACCCACTCTGAGGAGACCTTCTGTGAATTTAAAGTTGTTCCTTTTACCTTTCTGATACTGAAATGTAGAATCCATAGNTTTAAATTTCCAACTTTCGCCAAATAGTGTCGAAACCTTCTAAAAATACCCAAATGCAAATCCGGGCATACGCCCGAGTCCAAAATCACCATCCGGACCTAATGGAACCATCAAAACTCCGATCCGAGGTCAAATACACAAAAGTTAAATTTGGTCAACTCTTCCAACTTAAAACTTCAAACGTGAAATTCATTCTTCCAAACTAATTCCAAAATACCTGAAAACCAAGTCCGGCGATTCACACATGTCATAATACATCATATGAAGCTACTCAAGATTTCGAACTGCTGAACGGAATGCAAATGCCCAAAACGACCGGTCATGTCGTTACATTCTCCCCCACTTAAACATACGTTCGTCCTCGAACGTGCCCACAGTCGTTCCAAAGCCATTAAATCGCCATGTAACCTTACCGTGCACATACCCATGGGTGGTGCCATGTCACCCCAATCCATGCAAGCCTGACAACACAACATAACTGAAGATCATTACTTCAACCTTAGTCCGTAAATCGTAGAACCCAATTTCCAACATCCAGAATTCCTTACAAGACCCGAATATCGCATCTAAACATTGTATAAGTCTGAACAAGTTGTATCAAGCCATAACCATACCCAAGATGAAATCACATGATATACCACATAACTCGCATATTCATAACAGGAATTTTTGATCACAGCTGCTGCTCAAAAACAAACCCGGTACCGGTAACAAACCTGATATCAATTAAAACCCTGTTCTAAACCTTCGTACACTGCCAATGATGAATGAAACACGCAGAAACTCATAACCACTCATCAACTCAACAAGTCATGGAGCTCTCCCT
>AWOL01S0202842.1:0-32522 GCA_000715115.1 Nicotiana otophora
ATTGTTGTTACTTCCTCTTTTTTCTATTTCCCACTGCCTATGGAACCTAATTGTATGACCTTGTTGGCTTCTTGTAGTGCGGTGATTGACTACATTTTGCCTGATTTGGTGCCTTCTTCGAAGAAGTCTCCCATCTTAACTAGCTCGGGAAAATTTCGGACCCATCATACCTATCATATTTTCAAAATAAATCCCCTCTTGGGCCCCGATAAAATACTTGGTTAGCTCATTATCATCCAGTGGAGGTTGGGTCCTGGCAGCTTCTGATCTCTAGCAACGAGCGTACTCTTGAAACAATTCCAAGGGTTTCTTCTACAAATTCACCCAAGCAAACTTGTCTGGTCTAATCTCGGTATTAAATCTGAAGCCATTCATAAAATCCTCCGCCATGTCTTTCCACTCTCTCCATTTCCTGGGGTCTTGGCGGGTATACCAAGTAAGCGCTTCTCTCATCAGACTCCTTATAAACAACTTCACTCTCAGCTTTTCATATCTTCCTACTCTGACCAGCTTGTCGCAATAGGCCCTCAAATGAGCATGAGGATCACCCGTTCCATCAAAGATGTTGAACTTTGGAGGTTTATACCCTACGGACATATCAATGTCAGGATATATACACAAGTCCTCATAATCCAGGATCTCTCTCTGTCGAGCAACTTAGAGATTCTTCATCTACTTTCACAGCAATCGCAACTGTTCTGTAACTGATTCCTCTTCCTTATACCTTGATTCTTTCTCCATTTAAACAATCAAAACTATTTAGAGGTCGCATATACAGGTGGAACAAACCACTCAGGGGTGGCGTTGTATGTTGCAGGTATGTGCTGGGTCTGGTTGTTGGCAAAAGTGACGGTGTCACGAAAAGGGGTGTAAATTAAGTTGGTATGGGTTTGATGGTGTTGGGACTAATTTGGTACATAAGGTGTATGCATAGTGTGAATTGGCGGATTTTCGGGGGTTACTAGTGGAACAACTTGGATTGTGGTTTTGTAACGATTGTTTTTGGGGTACTGGTTGTTTGTCGAGTTGCTGAAGGGAAATGATGAGGGATTGAATCTAAGGAAGGGAAACGGGGTGGTTGCGAAAGCTTCATCACGGCCAAATATGTCAACTCCCGGATATGTTGCATTTCTTCTCTCAGCGACTCCATTTCCTGCGCCATTCTGGCAACGTGCTCATCATTTTGGGTATCGTCCTCTTCCCCCGATAGCTCTGGGTTGTCGGCTATTACTATAGCTTTTCCGACCAGGTCGTCGGTTTCTGACATCTTTCCCTTGCATATCATATTGTACGGTGGCTCAGCTAGTTTTATGTATCAACACGCACCAACCTCTATTTTCAAGGATAAAATAAAACAATAAAGCGAGAAAATAAGGGAAAGTAGAAGTTAGTTTTAGAGATTGCACAAATATAAGCACATAGAGCAATTAATTCACATATTCAGGTAAGCGCGTTTCCTAATATACGAAGGACCTCTCTTTGTCGGAGGTAGGCTATGTCGCGAATGTTTGACGAACAATCATATTTGACACATTTTGATCCGGAGCAAACTTTGGGTTTTCATTGATAGGTTTTGGATTACAATAGATGTGAGCGGTGGTTACAACATTGTTTTCAAAGTTCAAAAGATTAAATGGGCTCATAGGTTCTCTCTTAGGGAAATGAAAAATGAAGTACAAGATAAAAGGAAATCAACCAACCTCCTAACAATCGTTCCCGGAGTCACTTCCCATGATTTCTTCTTCGGGCTCCTCCTCAGGGTCCTCTTCGACTTCTTCTTCCTCCTCGTCATTGTTGTACTCTGGTTCTTCCTCGAGATCCTCCTTCGTCTCTATCTCTCACTCAATTTTTATGTATTCAATCACCTGGTTGTCGTCTCCTGGTAGTGGCAACATGTGGTCGACCGACCCTGGCACCACCTGTTGATGCATGGAGGTGGTAATGAGATAGTAGGGCAAAATCTTATGATATATCTACAAGTGTTGCTGCTGCATCCTCCAGTCCGGTCAATCCTTCTATGCTAGGTCTGGACAACTCATCCTCTTCGTTGATCAATACAAAGTACTCAGGCATCCACCAGGATTTCTGACCATTGGCATCATGATCAAGTCGTTCCATTCATCTAGAAGCTTCCTCACCCTCAGGATTGGAATTTTTCTATTGTAATCAACTTCATACAAAGTTGTCCTCGACTAGAGGGGTACGTCTTAAATCAAACCAAATTGCCTTAGGACCCTTAGAGGTGAATTCCTTCAAGTCCCACTAACTCGATGAAATACTTTCCTCGGCTCCTCAAGATTGCTCTACCACTTAACCATGAAAGCTTCCAATTCACCCATTCTCGACTCAGATGGGTCTGAATGCCTCTCCACTCCTCTTGCCCATGTGGTGTAACCAGTGTCTCATCCTCTTGTTGTGGTTCGTTATCATGTTATTAATGCCCACAAAATAATCAATAGTTGGCTCCCTCCGAAAGAAATGTTCTGTGGCCCATATCTGGAGTAGTAGGTTGCAGTCGTTGAAAACATTATATCCTCTTGAATATGCTGATAGTACCCGAAATTTCTCTGCCAATATCATGGGGACAAGGGTAACTTGCATATTTCTTGGAAATGTTTCCAAGACCAGGGGTAGCAGGTTGATGTTGATTTGTCCCTTTTCTTTGCGGGAAGAACAATAATCCCTACAATGATAGAGAAAATGTTATAGGCCGGTTTCTCTCCCATGTTACTTGATCACATTGAAATTCTTCAAGGTGCCACTCGTAACTTTCCCGGTGTATGAATATGTCGAACAGCTGGTATAAACTCATCCATCCATCTTCAACATTTCTCAGATTTCTGTTGTTTGATAGACCCAATGCATGAAGGAACCTATGGTCAAGCATGAAAACTGGCAGTATCAATTTTCACCCGTCAAATGATAATTCCGTGAAGCTAGTAATTTCCTCCAGTGTTGGAATTAACTCATAGTCGACAAACTTGAAAAACACCTTAGTTGGGTCCCAAAACCATATCAGTAGTCTGGTAAGGACTTTGTCGGCTCTGATGTTCGTCAAGGTGGTCAATGCTCCCAAGTGTGTTCTGATCTCATCCACATGCTCCAAGTGAATGTTTCTCCACCACTGCTTCAGCTTGTGTGGTGCACCCATATTAATCGCGAGGACGTTCTGGTTGATTTCCATCTAAAGAAGTGAAAAGGTCTCGTAAGTGTTTGCTCCGGATCTTTAGCTTCTTATCTGGATTGGTTCATCGTTCCAAAAAGGCAATGTTGTTGGGTGCATGACCCATAGAAATTAAGGTGGATTTCCTAATCGTGATTCAATACCAAGGACTGACCCACCTAAGGTTTATGCAGTATGAGCTATAATTTCTAGAGTAGAGTGTTTCCTAATTTCAGACGTTATGTCAGTTGACGTGACAAAGTCGTTCTTTGAAACTAGAGAATAATGAAAAGACGTTCGGTGGTGTGTAAAAGAAAACCCTCGCGTGCCATTTGTGTGTGATAGTGTACGACCAAGACTCGATAAGAAAAACGTGATGGCAGTGTATAAAGCAGTAACAGATAGTTGGTGCTAGCAGTAGCAATATTAAAAGCGGGCAAATAAGTATATGTTTGATAAGTTGTAAAAGTATAACAAGTAAGATAAGAAAACACATATTTAAAGTTAAGAAGAGTTAAAGTAGCATATAAACAAACATCCCCAAATTTCAGATCTAGCCTAAGTCCTTATTTGTTTGCACTTACTGGAGGTCTGAATCTTAATCATTCAGATTTCAAACATTAAGTGCGTTTGTTTTTAACATCTGAATCTTAAAGCATTCAGATTATAATCTGTAATTGTGTTTGTTTTTTTATTTCACAACCACTTAATGGGTCTGTATGATTAATATCTATAACAAAGACTTAATTTCATGAGATAATATCATCCACATTCATTACTAACTGCGGCCACCGCCTACTATTATCAACTACCGCCACCACCACCATCCTTAACCATAACTGCCGCCACTACCACCACCCACTGTGCCCACTACAATCATCCTCAACCATAACCACACACTCACCCTCCTCAACTACCACCATCAACCACCCCCATCACCATCAATAACCATAGCCGGCGCCACCCATCATTATAAACTACCACCACCCGCCATCACCTTCCTCAATCACAACCACAACCACCACCCGCCATTATTAATTATCACCACCCACCACTATCATCCTCAACTATAATCGCTATAGCTACTACCCAGAACCACCAACATCAACAAAAGTCACCGCCAACCACTACCTCTAGTCCACTCACAAGCACCTCCGTTAGTCATCACCACCATCAACTACCATATATATATTTTATATATATATATATTTAATTAGTATTTTATTTGAATTTATGTTTATTAATTTTTAAATAAAGATAAATCTATATATTCAAATGTTTAAAAAATAAACAGTCTTAATCATTTTGTATTCAGATCTTAAAACACATCTTAAAATTCAAATGTGTATTCAGATTCAGATGTCTTTGTCTTAATACACATCATGATATTCAGATATGTATTCAGAATTTAGACATCTTAATTTAAAGAAAAACAAATGAGTTCTATGTCTGCTAAGGTTAGAACCTAAGTGTAAAATCCCTAGCAAAGTCGCCATGTTGTTGCACCGTATTTTGCACAAGTCAAAATAAGATTCAACTAGTGGTTCTTCTGATGTTGATAAAAGAGAGTCGCCACCTAATATTTGAGGTATATTAGGGTACCTATGTGTTCTAAAGATTATTATTCTAATGGTCTACTAACCAGTGAGATTTAGATAAGGGTTCTAGTTATTCCAAGGGGTAGGTGTTAGGTATCTCTTAAAATCTATCTGAGGTAGCTCTTTTAAATTTAGGTTAGGTTCGGGGAAGTAAAGGTCTATATTATGCTTAATTAAGTGTTTAAAGTTTGTGGCATAATCTAAGTCTTGTTTAAAGTCTACTATTTTGAAAGAAAGTTGTATATGTATTTTCAAAAAAAAGATTTATAGGTTTTATAAGATTATAACTTATAAAACAAAGTCTTTTATTTTATTAAGAAAGTATTTTATCAAAGCATCAAAGTGGATATGATTTTAAATGTGGGTTCTCTTTTCTTTAACTAAGGGCCTTGGTTTGCCTATGTTCCTAACACAATCAAAAGTATCCAAATAAAATATAATAATGGCGTTATTTTCAACCAAGGCATATTCATAGAATAAAGACATAACAATAGATATTATCTGAAATGAGAGAAAGGGAAAAGGTTGGACTCTTGATGTTGGGCCAGTGGCCTAGGCCCGGGAGATCTACAACCAACGGCAGACTTCTTTCAACAAAGGCGTCCTAGACTGGAGTTTGGGCCTGAGTTCCAAAGAACTCGACAGGCCCAATTCAAACATGCACACAAAAGAAATAAAAGACAATTAGTGAAATCAATATGAGGCCCAAGAAAAATAAAATCAAAAAAGGATTTAGAGACACAGTGTAACTAATTTCTTATTAATCCTTTTAGGATTAATAAGAGTCAATGATTAGAGGCTTAAAGCAAAACCTTATTCATGGAAAAAATACTCTTTGGATCCCTGGCACTTCATAGTTCATAAGGGTCTCATGGACGATGAGCAGTGCTTGTGTCAGGGAAGGGCATCTTAACCACAAACCAGGTTCCACTCCAAATATCCTTAACCACTTACACTTACTCTTCCTCAGAGGTTTATACACAAATAAGGTGCTTACTTTAGCAATTAACAGGAGAGTAATAATGGACATAAAGGTTCAGACACACAGAATTTCAAAAGAGCACTATATAGGACATCATCATTAGAGTGTAGAGATGTGAATAGTTCATAATTACACCATTGCTTTAGGATCACAATACAAATACAAAAGTTAAGCTACTGCAGGTGATATCAATGTTCATTCATGCATCAGAACACTTAAGGAGACTACCACACAGATGTATGAACAACAGGAGTAATGGAATTTATCAGCAAACCAATTCAAATTCAGAAATGCTAAGTTAAGTGATCCAAGTGATAGGGAAGACATGCACATTAATCACATTTGTTATACTGAGAGTTCAACATTTTAGGGATCCTTGACCAGGCATACAGTACCTTAACAGTCATTTTAACGACCTTCAAAACAATCAGAGATAAACATACACATGGTTGAGACCTCATTATACTAAGCAACAATACTGACAACCTTATTCAGACTTCCTAAGGGTAATAACACCAGCAGAGGCATCAACATAGGTAAGAGTACTAGTTTTGATCTAGTTCAAATTTAACAGCATGATCCTTAGTCTATTAGGTTACTTCCAGATTCATGATTAAGTCATACAGACAAGGATATCAACCAGATATGGAGCAATATTCATTTTAACAATACAAGCAAGTATTAATGTGTTTACTTAAACATATGAATGGCAGCAGTAAACTTCCCATTTGAGATTCTATATCACTCAAACTGTTACTTTATTTAGCATGCAAGATTCAATCTCAATTTTTGACAAAACAGTTTCAAATGAGGAATATAATAGTAGAATTGTGAAACTTTCTCAAATGAAACACATGTAGGGATTCATAAACATTACTGAACAATCACAAACATAGAAGTCGACATAAGTTACTCAACATATATACTGTGAAGTTTCTACAGAGTTTTATGGTCCTAAATAAGGGATGATCATATGATTAAATAGTTTAATGAATATGTCTATGAGTTCATTACATGAGTTCAGACAATAGTGACAGGTTTGCATGAGTTCTTAAGTGTGTACAGTAGGCATAGTTTCAATAAAAAATTATTCAGTCAAAATAGACAGGTCATATACATAACACGAACTATGATGAGGATCATTTTCATTTAATCAACAACATGATGTAACATTATAAATAAGGACCAATATAGCATGGTGCAACAGATGAGCTCTTAACATGACATTAGGCGAAGTATAAGAAAACATAGTTCAATTAAGTTAGCCAACACAACAGTACAGTCATTATTTAACTGACAGAGCATGCATAACATTAACTTAGGCCTAGTTCAACTCATTATCAAGAGGTTCAATTGGATTTATTCAATCATAACTTATCAGAAGATGATTAATTCAATCAGTAAGCATAGTTGGTAAAGGCAAAATATAATAATCACATCCATAAGTTACTAATGTGTATTACAAACGAAAGGTAATAAACAGAAAAAACATCATAAACACATAGTAACCTAATTAATCAAAGATAGAGAGTGGGTCAGTATGTACTTACCTTATACTGGGCAGCAAACCAAGCAAGAGGTCTTTGTTTAGTCGTTTAGGAATCCAAATCTACAACTAATCAACATAGAGAGATAAAACTCGAGCAGAAATGAAAAAAGGATAAAGAGAATTTAGGAGAGGCTACTGGAACTTAAAAACATAGCCGAAAAGACTTGAACATTTAAAATCTTTCAATGTTTTACTTATAGTGTTACATGTATTCGTCTCTGTTAGGTCATGCTAGGTAAGAGCATTGAAATCTCATATTTGTAGCGGCTATTGAAGCCTTAGGATTCCTGTTAATTCAAAATAAATAGTGGAAAGTGACGGAGGTAGGATGATGATATCATAGATGTGAAATTAGAGAAACACAAAGGGGAAAACAGCATGGTGATTTATCTGGGCATGAAAGAACGAGGAACTAATCGTTGAAGAGTGAAAAACGATCGGTTAAAGCCCTAATGTCCAGATGTCACTGCGTTTGACATTCAGATAAGGAATAATGATGATGAAGCTGAAGATACAGCCATGCATGCCATGGATTCGATGGAAAGCAGGAAAATCATATGAGTTTAAGCTTCGTCTTTTAGGTCTAGGGTTTCAGATTGGGGCTTTTGAAATTTAGTGATGGAAATTTGAGAAATCGGCTAGATTCGAGGGCATAGGGGAGCAAATTGAGTGTTTCAGGGTTTGAATTAGTGATTTTGCACAAATTTGTGCAATGTTTCATGACTTATGGAGATGAGAGCTTGAGAGAATTCAAAGGAAAAGAGGAAATGGAGGCGGTTGTTCAAGGTGAGAAATGATTATGACTAGGGGTCATTTGGTTGGTCTCTAAGGTTAAAGTGGGAGATGAATTGTGGGCCGTTGGATCATTAGATCAACGGCGCTGATAATTCATGGTATAAAATTCGATAAAATAGTTACATGGGGAAAAATGGGGATCGTTGGATATGTGTGATCTGACAGTTAGAATAAGATCTGATGAGAGGTTTTAAAATAAAGGAAAAATCAGGAATAACTGTGGACCGTCGATGATTTGGATCGACGGCCTAGATTCATTGTGCTTGTTTTATGAGTGAGTGGGACGGGTGATGTGGCATGATGCTATTGGCCCTCGGAAATTGTCATGGATTGCCAAAGTGGATAGGAGGGGGTAGTTCTGGACCGGGTCAGGTTGCATTGGCATGTGTTTTGGGATGAAATTGATTTAACCAATAGCCACATTATATTTAATTAGGTATTTGCAGTAATAGCGTGTTAATATTTTAACCCCTCTAAAATTAATTAATTCTAATTAAATGTGATAAAAATATAATCATCAAATACATTTTAAATTACTGTAATTAATTAATTATCTATTAAAACACTTTATTTGCTAAATTTTGAAACTAATTTCGGATTAATTTAAATTAATAAGCGATAAAATAAAAATCAAAGGTTAATTAATTGTCAAACTTGCTATAAAAATATAGAGGTTATTTTGATAGTTTTAAAATAGTAAGGGTAATATATTTTATAAATATTTAATACTAAATTATTGATTTAACAATATTAATTTCTAATTTCCTATTATATTTATATAAAAATGGGTATTATTGATTAGAAAATATCTTACCATATTTATTGCATATTATTAAGTATAAATAATTTAATTTTAAAAGGGAGGGTCAAAATTGATCGTCAACAGCTGCCCCTCTTTGACCGAGGACGATGAAAAGAGTTTGCGGGCAAAGAAATTGACCCAAGACCAATTTTGTCCCGAATCTAGGCATGTATTGCAGGAAGGGCATATGGATTTGGGAGAGATAATGAATTAAATATTGGGAAATATTAGGAAAAGGTTAGGGGCCGAATTATGGCTTTTACCTCGGGCTTAACGAGGATCAAGCCTTATGTAGTTCTGGAATGATGTTTCGAGGAGAGTAGTGTTTGCAGGAGTTGCCCCAATATCGCATTATGATGATACTGCGAGACGGGATGATCTTGGAACCTAGAATGACTTCATGGATTGTAGCTTGATTATGAGACTTGAAAGATTTGACGATTTGGAGTTGTACTGATCGGATTGAGGTGGAGTTTGGCTCCTTGGCTCGCTTATGAGTTTGTTGTCCCTCATAGCATTGTAGCTTGGTTTGCTGCTTAGAAGAAGTTCCATGTCACAATGTTTGATCCAGCAAAAGAAGATACACACATACCCATATATTATAATGCAAATACATTAAGATATGATGTGAATAATGCAGGAATGATGATGCGTGGTTGCCGGCTAGCCGTTATTTGGGATCGGGGCAACGGGATGTTTGAATATGAAATCTCCTAGCTTTGGAGAGTTATTTGGGATGGGCCTTTGAATTTGACTTGATTGTTAGTCGGGTTGTCTATCATTCCGCAGCTGTCGGAGCATTAAGACTCCACCCGATGGGAGTAGTTGACTTTAAGAATGCAAAAACCTCTGAACGATGAGAGTATCTCCACGCGATGGGAGTAGATGACTTTGAATGTAAAATGCATGTATTCTGCATAAACAAAAAGTTAGAACATTTGAGATGAAGTAGAGAAATAAAGGAGCATTCCCAAGAGATACTCTTAACTGCAGAACTAATTTGCGGCCATCGATCGGTGGAAAGTATGGCGGAATTTGATGGTCCATCCTTTGATTGGTGGAGATGGCGACAAAGTTTGCAACTATCTACTTGGAATCTCTGATATGGAAGAATGACAGTGCGATTTGTGTGAAATGCTCCAGTTGGCGAAGTGAATAGTTTGTTATATACAAAGCTCCAATTGGTGAAACTAGTGACTCGATATGTACAAAGCTCTCTGATTGGCTGAGCAGACGGTTAGCTATATACAGGGCTCTGATTGGCGGGGCCAGCAATTCGATATGTACAGGCGCTTCGATTGATTAAGTAGACGGTTTGCTATATATAGGGCACTTTGAATGTATCGATGATTTGGTTTTGGAATACCTACCATGAATTTGAAGTTAGTCCGTAATATTATGAGGAAATGAATTGAATAAATAAGGACAGATAAGAGCTCGTGAGATGGTAGTGAGTCCGTCATTGCTCCTGATGTACTCCAGTATCCTTCGATTCATGTTGTTCCTGCATTCAAAGAAATATTCTTAGAGGGGGGCATTGGTTTGTGTTGATTATGGGTCTAGCCTTGCTTCAAATCTGGTGAATTATGCCATGAAGTTCGGTAGGTGGAAAGATAAATTTTTCTTAAAAACATATAGAAAATCATTTATTTTTATGGAAAATGTCGTTGTTTCGGATTATGACATTTTTGAAAGTTCCCTTTGACGCGAGTATCATTTTTGGGTGATTGTACCCCATTTATGATGTTTCCTAGAGATGCCTCGGATGACAAGCTTCTTGTCGTCGCGATCGTGTCCTACTCTAAATGCATTACAAAGTCTTTCCTAAGGTAATGAACGAACCCTTTCAGGTTGCCTAAGTATCCGAGCGGAATCTGGTCTAAACATAGTTCGAGGATGATGAATGAATTATGATAGAATGACCGAGCCTGACTCAGGCAGCCTACGTATCCAAATGGAATCAGGGCATAACGTATTTCAGTTACAATAAATGCAAAATGATAATGAATTGAAATGAAGTGGCCGAGTCTAACTCAGACTGCCTATGTATCCAAATGGAATCAGGTCAAAATGTAGTTCAGATACAATAGATGACTGAATCCGACGTGGATTGCCTATATATTCACACCAGAGAAAATCAATCATGGTGTAGTTCCGAATACATAAGAAATGATATTTGGATTTTCTATTACAAAGAGGGGGGAGACTAGACCTTATGTGGGTTGCCTACATATCCCACCGTGGGAAGTCAGGTTGGGTGTAGTTCTGTTAAAACCAAACCCTAATTCTACTATCTTCAAATGTAATATCTCTTGATCAAGTCTGAGTTGATGGGCTTCATGCTGATTCTGCCATCCATTTCTGCTAGGCTCAATGCTCCTCCCGACAATACTTGATGGACCACGTAAGGACCTTGCCATTTCGGTGCGAATTTTCCTTTGTCCTCTTCTTGATGAGGGAATATCTTCTTCAAAACCAGTTTCCCCGATGAGAATTGCCAAGGTTTCACCTTTCTGTTGAATGCGCTGGACATCCTATTTTGATATAGTTGCCAATCACATACTACGTCCATTATTTTTTCATCGATGAGCATAAGTTGTTCTTACATGACACGTATCCATTCTGCGTCATCTAGTTTGGCTTCCTAAATGACTCTCAAAGGTAATATCTCGATGTCCGTGGGTATCAAAGCTTCTGTGCCATATACCAACATATATGGCATTGCCTAGTGGATGTTCTCATAGTAGTGCGGTAACCCAGCAAGGCGAAGGATAGCTTCTCGTGCCATTTCCTGTGATTGTCTACTATCTTCCGTAAGATCCTTTTAATAATTTTGGTGGCTGCTTTAACCGCTCCATTCATTTGTGGCATGTAGGCTGTGGAATTAAGGTGGATGATTCTAAACTTCTTGCAAATCTCCCTCATGAGATCACTGTTGAGATTGGCTGTATTGTTAGTTATGATTGACTTTGGGATCCCGAATCTGCAAACTGTGTTGTTAAGGACAAAATCTTCCACTACTTTCTTTGTGACAACTTTGTATGTACAGGCTTCGATCCATTTCATGCAGTAGTCGATGGATACCAGGATGAAGCGATGTACGTTCGATGCGGCAGGTTCTATAGGTCCAATCACGTCTATGCACCAAGAAGTGAACGGTCAAGGATAATCCATTATGTGAAGCTCATTAGGTGGAACCTGGATGAAAAACTTCGTGAATCTGGCACTGGTGACACATCTGCACGTAACAGATACTATCATTTTCCATCGTCATCCAAAAGTATCCGGCTCTAAAACTCTTCTTGGCTAAAGTGAAGTCGTTCATGCAAGGTCCGTATGTTCCTACATGTATCTCTTCGAGTAATTGTGTTGCTTCAGCGGCATCTACACACCTTAACAGGCCCATGTCTAGGGTTCTCCTATACAGGACTTCCCCGTTAAGGAAAAAGTGATTTGCTAGTCTTCATAGTGCTCGCTTCTAACCATTGGTGGCATCCTCTAAGTATTCTCTCACTTTGAGGAACCATTTGATGTTGTAGTATCAAGGCTTACCATCTGGCTCTTCATCTACATGCAAATAGTATGCATGCTAATCTTGAACCTCTATCTCGATGGGGTCGATGTAATTTTTGTCTGGATGCTGGATCATAGATAAGGTTGCAAGAGTGTCGGGGAACTCATTCTTGATGTTAGGAACATGTTTGAACTTAATCGTGGTGAACTTCTTACATAACTTATTTATGCAGTGCAAGTATCTTGACATTTTTGGTGGTCCATTCGCCTTGAACTTGGTATATCAGCAAATCAGAATCTCCCATGACCAAAAGTTCCTTGATGTTCATGTCGACTGCCATCCTAATCGCAAGGATACATGATTCTTATTTTTCCATATTATTTGTGCAAGGGAACCTTATCTTGGCCGAAGCCAGGTAATGCTATCTTGACTCATAAATTAAGGATGCCCCAATCCTTACACCTATGAAATTTGTTGCTCCGTCAAAAAACATTCTCCACCCTGAGTATGACTAAGCAATGTTTTCCTCTACGAACAACACTTGTTCATCTGGGAAGTATGTGGTAAGTGGATCATAATCCTTGTCTACGCGGTTCTCTGTGAGATGATCGGCCAATGCTTGTCCCCTGATAGCTTTCTATGTCACATACACAATATTGAATTAGCTGAGAAGAATCTATCATTTGGCCAACTTTCCTGTAGGCATCGGCTTCTGGAAAATGTACTTGAGTGGATTGAGTCGGGATATCATATTCATGGTATATGCTGATAGGTAATGCCTTAACATCTGAGTGATCCAGGTCAAAGCACAACAGGTCTGTTCTAACAAGGTGTATATAGCTTCATACAGTGTAAACTTCTTTCCCAGGTAATAGATAGCTTGCTCCCTCTTTCCATTCTCGTCGTATTGTCCCAACACGCATCCGAATGCATTATCCAAAATGGACAAGTATAACAACAGCGACTTCCGGGGTTCTGGATGAACTAATACTAGCAGATTCAACATATACTCTTTGATCCTATCGAAAGCTTTATGGCATTCTTCCGTCCACTTTGTAGCAGCATCTTTCTTCCACGGCATGAAAATAGGCTCGAAGATTACTGTTGACTGGGCTATGAACCTGCTAATGTAATTTAATCTACCGAGGAAGCTCATCACATCCTTCTTGCTTTTGGGTAGTGGCAAGTATTGAATGGCCTTGATCTCTGAATGGTCCAACTCTATCCTTTTCCTACTGACGATGAAACCTAAAAGATTTCCTACGGGGACCATAAAATGCATACTTCGTAGGATTAAACTTCAAACTGTACCTCCGCAAATGTTCAAAGAACTTCTTTAAGTCACTCAGATGCTCCGCACTCTTCTGAGACTTGATGATGATGTCATCCACACATACCTTAATATCTTTGTGGATCATGTCATGAAAGAGGGTCGTCATGGTCCTCATGTAGGTAGCACAAGCAATCTTGAGACCAAATGGCATGACTCTATAACAATAAACTCCTCATGGCATGGTGAACGCTATTTTTCCGTGTCTTCTTCATGCATCAAAATCTGGTGGTATCCGGTGAAACAATCCACGAACGATTGCAACTCATGCTTCGTGTAGCTATAAGGATATGAATATTTGTTAGAGGAAAATCATCCTTGGAAATGGCTTCGTTGAGATCTCGATAGTCCACACATATCTTAATGTTCCCATCCTTCTTTGGTACTAGTATGATGTTTGCCAACCATGTAGGATAATTTGTGACTCTCACAACATTCGCCTCTATCTGCTTGGTGACTTCTTCTTTTAGACTCAAATCTGGCTTGAATTTTCTGGGTTTCTGCTTGACTGGTGGTCTGGCGTGATTGGTAGGCAATCGGTGTGAGATGATGTCGATACTTAGTCTGGGCATGTCATAATACGACCAAGCCAATACATCGATGTATTGTCGGAGGAGCTCTATCAATTCTTCCCTATTCTCTGTCTTCAGATGAATGCTGATTAGAGTTTCTTTCACCTCTTCATCACTTCCCAAGTTGATTACTTTTGTTTATTCAAGTTTGGGCTTCTTCTAGCTCTCTAGCTACTCGATCTCTCGCGGGAAGTTCTCAAGCATCATTCTCTCGTCGTACTCTTCATTGTATGGGTCGTTTTGCTCTAGGGTTTTGTTACATGTCATAATCGGAAATGCGGGTTTTCATCGATTAGATTACTGAAAAGGAAAACTAAGCATAAATGAGAGCTAAATAAAGAATTTGCAATGATTTCGGGAAAAATAATTCTTTTTATTTCATAAAAGGAACGTCTCAACATTAAAAGAGGCAATTAACAACAAAGTATAGTCACGGTTCATGCCTCAATTGACCGTGCATTTTTTAAAATAACTACAATTCCACACTACCAAGACTCTCGGCGAACCAGAGACGGACTAGCGGTCCAATTCTGCAAAATCTCTCCTTGTTCAGCATCCTGAATAATCCTTGATATCAGCTTCGCCGCAACATTCCTCGATCATAGTCATGAACAATCTTCCCATTTCGTCGACGATGTCATAATTCGATGGTGAGCTCTGACCCGGACCCTGAACACGCTCTAGTACAAAAACCATATTTCAAGGTTACCGCTATAGGTCTTTCTAGTTGTAGGTTGATACCCCAAGCCAGTGGTACTATTTTACCCTTTTGGGTCAATTGGCTCTGTTATCCCATATGATCGGGCTCCCAGCTCGATCCCTGTTCGGTACCCATACTTCATCATCTCTCTCATTTCCATCTTTGACCTGTACGGTGAGTGCATACCATGGTTCTGCTCACTTTCATCCATTTAAGTTGCTTGCATGATCTCGATCGCATGAAAGGTGACCCCATCTAATTCGTCTATGAAAGGGACCGCATGCTCCAAGTACGATGATCGCCTCCACTCCCTATGTATCACAATCTCTTGGCAATCCCACTCGAACCTCATACACTGATGGAGGGTGAAGGGAACTGCCCCTGCCATATGTATCTAGGGCATTCTCCGCAACCCGTTGTATGAAGACGAAATGTCCATTACTTGGAACAATATCAGGAACTCAACCGGTCCAATCTGTAAGGCTAAATAAATATCCTTGATGACATCTTTCTGTGACCCATCGATAGCCCTCACTCTTACATGGCTTTCTTTCACTTCCCTCAAATGAATACCTAGTTCTCGCAGGGTAGAGAACGGTCAAATACCTACTCGACATCCTCCGTCGACAACTAATCGAGACACGACTTTATCTCCACACTTTACTGTGTTATACAGAGCTCTGTTATGATCCACACCTTCCACAGGAAGTTCATTCCTCCGAAAGAAAATCATATTTGCTTCGACCAACTTTCCAATGGTTGCTGCCAACACCTCGCTGGTACTATTGCTTGGCACACTTACTCCTCTTAGAACCTTCACCAAAGCATCCTTATGACTGTCAGAGCTCATCAACAAGTCCGTGATTGATATGTGAGTGGGGGGTCTTCCTATATTGTTTTTCCACAAAATACTTTTTAACTGGCATCTTCCTCCAAAACTCTGCCGCCTCGGTATCCGTTATGTTATGTTTCTTCATTGATTTTGTTCTCTACTCGGGTTCCCTCGGTCACCTCTTCTGGAGCATAACACCTTCCTGACTTTGTTATCCCATGAGCATCTATGGAGTCTATCTTTTTTCCCTTTCCTTCTGACTGGTAAATCCATGGCACTGTTTTATATTCTTTACTCTTCTCATTTCTTACGGTGGCGGAGGACCATTGTTGGTATGTTTGAACCATCACAAGAGGTTTCAACTACACATTAATCAATGGAGTCTTTTAAGGTGGTACCTTTGCAGCTTCGGCATTCCCAATAGTGACGATGGTCCCCTTCAAATTGTAATCCTTGTCCAATGCAATCATGTTGGCTTCTGGATTCCTATGGTTTGGTAGTGGGTTACGGTTTACATTCGGTGGAGCTAGGGTACATTGGATGGCTCCACTCATGATTAGCAGCTCCATCTCATTCTTCAGTCTATAGTAGTCCTCAGTATCATGCCTAAGAACACCCGAATGGTAGGCACAATGTTTTGTTAGGTCAAACTATTTGGAGGGTTGGTCGAGAATTCTCCCTTCTACTAGGTATATTAATCCGGCTCTCTTCAATCATTCAAACAACTCGGCTAAGGGTTTAGTGATCGGAGTGAAGTTTTTTGGGATTTCTCTCTTCAAATTTTGGGCGTGGCCGTGATGCATAGGCGGGTCTATTTTGGTGGGTGGTAGTTTTGACTAGGGCATATTTTCATGGTGGGTTTGGGTCTGCGTTGGCTCGGGGCGGGTTGTATAGGGGTTGGACATTGTAGTACGGTTGGGTGTTATATACTGGGGTGTATGTGGGTTTATGTGAGGGATGGGTGTTCATGGGGTAAGAGTTGTTTTTGCGAGGAGGACATGACTGGTAGTAGGGGACGATTGTCGTTACTTCCTCTTTCTTCTTTTTCCCACTACTTATGGAACCTGATTGGATGGCCTTGCTGTCTACTTGCAGTGCAGCCATTAACTATATTTTTCCTGATTTGATGCCTTCTTCCAAGAAGTCTTCCATCTTAACCAGCTCGAAAAATTTCTAACCCATCATCTTTTCAAAATAAATCCCCTCTTGGGCCTCGATGCAATACTTGGTTAGCTCATTATCATCCAGTGGGGGTTGGGTCCTAGCAGCTTCCGATCTCCAGCAGCGAGCATACTCTTGGAATGATTCTGAGGGTTTCTTCTGTAAATTCACCAAAGCGAACCTATCTGGAGTGATATCGTTTTTAAATCTAAAGCGATTCATAAAATCCTCTGCCATGTCTTTCCACTCTCTCCAATTCAAGGGGTCATTTACCAAGAAAGCATTTCTCCCGTCAGACTCCTTATAAACAACTTTATTCTCAGATTTTCTTTTCTTCCTACTTCAACTTGCTAATCGCAGTATTCCCTCAAATGAGCGTGGGGATCACCCATTCCATCAAAGATGTTGAACTTTGGAGGTTTATACCCTACGAGCATGTCAACATCGGGATGTATACACAAGTCCTCATAATCTAGGCTCTCGCTCCCTCGAGCAACCTGGAGATTCTTCATCTGCTTTCTCAACACTCACAATTGTTTTGTAACTGATTCCTCTTCCTTACACTTTGTATCTTTCTCCATTTCAGCATATTGATCGATCTCGTATGGCACACTGATAGTGACGGGCGTGGAAATAGTAGGTTCAGAGGTGGCATATACATGTGGAACATACCGCTCAGGAGTGGCGGTGTGTGCTGCATGTATGTGCTGGGTCTGGTTGTTGGCAAAAGTCACGAGGAGGGGTGTGAATTAAGTTGGCGGTGGCTGGTGAGTTTGATGGTATTTTGACATAATTTGGGACATAATGTATATGCATAGGGGGATTTGACGGACTTGCAGGTTACTGGTGGCACAACCTGGATTGTGGAATTTATAACGATTGTGGTTGGGGTACTGGTTATTTGTCGGATTGCTGAAGGGAAATGATCAGGGATTGAATCTAAGGAAGGGAAGCGGGGTGGCTGCGGAAGCGTTGTCATGGCCAAATATGCCAACTCCCGGATATGTTGTACTTCTTCTCTCAACGACTTCATTTCCTGCGCCATTCTGGGAATGTGCTCATCATTTTGCGTATCGTCCTTTCCCCTAATTGCCCTGGGTTGTCAGCTATTACTATAGCATTTCCAATCGGGTCGTCGGTTATTGACATCTTTCCTTTGGATCTCAGATTGTACGACGGCTCAGCTAGTTTTACGTATCAACACAAACCAACCTCTATTCTTTAGGAGAAAATAAGGGAAAGTAGAAGTTAGTTTTAGAGATTGCAAAAATATGAGCACATGGAGAAATTAGTTCACATATTCAGGTAAGTGTGTTTCCTAAGAAACGAAGGACCTCTCTTTGCTGGAGGTAGGCCTATGTCGCGAATGTTTGACGAACAATCAAATTTGACACATTTTGGTCCGGAGCAAACTTTGGTTTTTCATTGATAGGCTTTGGATTACAATAGATGGGAGCGGTGGTTACAACATTATTTTCAAAGTTTAAAAGATTACATGGGCCCATACGTTGGCCCTTCGGAAAATAAAAAAGGGGTGCCATATAAAAGGAAATCAACCAGCCTCCTAATAATCATCCCCGGAGTCACCTCCCAAGCTTTCTTCTTCGGTCTCCTCCTTAGGGTCCTATTCGACTTCTTCTTCATCCTCGTCATTGTTGTACTTTGGTTCTTCCTCGAGATCCTCCTCCGCCTCTATCTCTAACTCAAACTGTATGTATGATAAGTTGTTATTTTACCAACTTATCTCTTCTTGATACTTAGGCTTTTATATGATTTTGTTGAGAAACTAAGGCATTTGTTGAGGTTTATTGGCATATTTCAGGTATCTGGTGATTTAGAGAAGATACGGAAGAAAGCAAGTCAAAATGTGTTAAAATGAGAAAAATGCATTGCCGCCAGTTAATGATCTTCGTGATCAAGAAGAGTCTTATGCGATCGCGGAAGTCCAGGAAATTATCCATCACGAACGCGGAGGAAATTCTGCAAATTCCAAGAAGGAATAGCTAGTCAGCGACTGGTCAAGTACTCTACGCGATCACGAGGTTGAGTGATGCGATTGCGGTCCACCGGGAAAAAGTCTATCGCGAACGCGGTTGACTTTACTGGAACGCGATGAAAAAAGTTGGTCAGCGGCTGGTCAAGTGTTCTACGTGAACACGGGGATTCGTTCGTGATCACGGTTCTTTGAGCATTATTCTTCGCGATCTGCGGCTTATTTTCACGAACGCGATTCACATAAATGGGTAGAAATTTGGGCAGTTTTGGTATTTCATATTTTTGACCCCCAAATCATTTAATACAAGAATCAGCTCATTTGGAAAATATCTTTGAATTATATTTTGGGTCTCTTGACAAGAGAACACAAGACTTGGAGCTAGGATTCATGCACACACACTTGGGACTTGAAGATTTGTAGCTTTTGGTTGAGAATTTCTTACTCTTTTTTACTCATTTCTTCATTTCCTTGGCTTTGTATTGAATATCTAAGTGTGTAGTATTTATTCCAATACTTGAATTTGGTTTATGGGAATAGCCATATTTAAAGTTTGGATTAAATATCTTGTTGTGCTTATGTATTGAATGATTTTCATTAAATATTGAAGTGAGCTATTACGTCTTGAATTATTCTTGTTCTTTAATATTTCCAAAGGGATTAGCTAACCCTAGGACTCGCCCATTAACTTCGGATTAATCTTGAAAAAGGTAACTTGTGGTTGGGAAAGATTAATTAACAAGAACTTGAGGCGTAAACCCTCATTTTATAGATTCTACCTAGGGATATGATTGAACTACTTGTGGCCAAATCGGGTTCACTTAATCCTTTTAATTCTTTTAGGGATAATTCAATTATGGAGTCATTTTAGTCTTGGGAAGAAGCTAATAAAGAATTAATATCCGAGGCTAATTAACATAAACTCGCTCATATTTGTAAAATCGTAAAATACATTAGATCATTACTTGAGTGTAATTTCCCGTGTATCCATGCTTCTAGACATTGATCATTTTACTCGCCTTCTAGGTTAGTTTACATTTTCGCATTTAGACATAAATATTTTTTCAAAACCCTTTTAAGTATTTGGCTTAGCATAATAAGCGATAATTCTCTTACATTGCCTAATCGCTTACATATTGTTCTTTGTGGGATTCGACCCCGACTCATACTTGGTTATAGTATATAGCATGCGACGTGTCCATTTACTTTTTAGTAGTGGATTTGGACGTCATCAAAATTGGCACCGTTGTCGAGGAACAATTTGGCGCATTTGGGTTGTTTAGAAGTAAGTGTACGTGCTTTGGTCCAAACTTGTAAATATTTGTGTAATTATTTTCTTATCTTTGTTTATTTTCTTATTTGTGTTTGTTTTCTTGTTTAATTTCTTAATTTTTGAAAATGGCATCACATAATGAAGATTGGTCGGATGGTAGTTTTTCATACTTTGATGACCCTTGTCCTTATTGTGGAAGACTACACTCATGAAAAAATTATTTAAATTCTCCCGGAGGCGGATTATGCTCAAAATCTCAAACCCATGAGTAGAGTATACGTAATAAGTGTGGTGGTCAAAATTGCCATTGGGCTAATTGTACTTATTTTCCCTTCCCTTCCTCGAACCCCCGGTATAATAATTCTACTTTTTGTGATGATAATTATAGGGATATGAAAGTGGAAGAAATTGAGCATGGTCAAAATGGAGAGTTTAAGCTCATGATGGAATAGCTTACTTGAAGGAGAAAACAAAGAGCAAAAATCCTTGGAGGGGCTTTTGGAAACTAGTCTCCAAAATGATTTGGTGCTTCAAAGGTTGAACTCACAAATGGGAGAAATACTTGAAACATTAGAGATCCAAAAGGCCTAGGGAGTGAGCCAAGAACCTCCCTTAAAGGGTGAAGCCGGAAATCCTTCTTTGGCACTTGGTCAAAATCAAGAAGAACTCTCAAATGCTCATAATGAGAGGTTAATGCTCATGTTGGAGGCCATTCTTGAAAATGAAGAGAAGCAAAAATTGGCACTCAAGGACTTGAAACAAGTACTAACTCAAAATGATGAGAATATCCGCACCTTGGAAGACCAAATTAAATCAATAGTTGAGGCTCATAATGCGCACCTACTTGAGAGTGTGGAAAGAGGACAAGAAAGGTCCAACTTCGAGGTAGAAAGTGAGCTTTATTTTGAGGAATCAAGAATTGAACATCCACCAACCGACTCCATGCTGGTTGGTTATGCCACGAAAAATATAAAATTAGAGTCAACCGGTGTAGTTGAAAAGATGGTTGAAATTAACTCTACTTCGAGGAATAAAGAGGATGTCAAAATCCGGAAAGAATTACAATTTGGAGGCTTGATGTCACATTTCAAGCATTTCTCAATATTGTAATTGTGTGGTGATATGGGAATTGAACTACACGAGTCAATGAGGAATTGTGAAAAGGAAAGGCAAGGGCCATACAGTTTACAATTTGTAGGCGCAAGAAGGCAAAATGACATTCCTCACATGAAAGACAAGAAATGCAAAATGAAGCAAAATGGCATTTGACTTTTACATCTACTTACCACCCCCAACCGTTCGTTGTCACAACCTTGAGTCCAAGTTAGGTGCCAAGTTCATATCTTCCAAGTAGAGAAAAAAGTGGTAATATTGATTCGCGTCGTTCCACGGCATTAAATGTGGATTTTGGTGAGAGGCAACCCATGGTTTTCAAATATTTTTGTTAGATTTTTGTTTTTGTAAGTTTATTTGCTTTTTATGAACATTTTGATGTATGTGTGTCTTAGAATGTAGGAAAAATGAAGAAAAAATGGCTAAGCTTCAGCTGCTTTTCTAGGGCCAAAAATGCGACCGCATAATGATTCTACGGACTGCATATTGATCGCAGAAATAGTCAGAAGTTCCTAAGAAATAGTCACTCAAAAATGCGGTGGAAGGCCAATTTCACGGGCCGCATAACGGTTTCGCGACCGTAAATGTGATCGCACATTGGTCAAGCACACACTCATCGTTTACAAAAGTTTTAGTCATTTTTAAAATTTTCCTTTTAAGAATAGTTTAGTATATTATTTTTGACTAATCTGCCACGTTTCAAATTTTTTGAAGTTATTTTGAATAGGTTGCATGGTCCGGACAGCCCAAACAAATAGCTGAACAAAACTGCAGATAACTAGAGAATTTCGCGATTGCATACAAACTTCTGCGTTCGTGCAAAACAAAGTGTTTCCTACCTCTACGCGATCACAACTAATCAAACGCCGTGGTGAAGCTTTAGGAAGTTTTTGTTCTCTGCGAATGCAGAAATAAGAACGCGATGGCGTTTCTCAAGTAAGTTCCCAATTATTAAAAACACTGAAAATCAAAAAGAAGCCCACATCTGAACAAACACAAGATCGGTTCCCCCTACTCCCCTATACCCAAAATCATCTCTAATACTGCTCTTGATTCAATTCCGTCGCAATATTCACTTGTCATTCTCAAGGTATGTGGATTTCTCCCATAACTCTCACTTGCTTTGCAAGTCGTGTTATTAAATAGTTGAAAGGCAGCCATATTTTCAAGGTTTTAGGGCTTAAGTTTTAATTTTTTTCTCAAATGAGAATGTTGTGTGCTTTACGTGCTTGCTTGCTAGGTGAGATTGGTTGAGAGTTTGAGTGATTTTCTGGGCAACAATCCATGAGTCAATGGTGTGAAATTACTAAGAAAATCGAATTCCCTCCTTGTGTTTGCTGAAATGCCAGAAAGAACAGTTACTAGGCGAGGAAGAAAACCTTCGCGATCGCGATACAAAATTCCATGATTGCATAGGTCTAATTCCGCTGAGAGTGAAATTTGCACATCACGATCGTGGATTCCTTCCTGCGATCGCGTAGCTTTAAGTTTATTGGAAGCCAAATTGTTCTTCGTGATCGTGTGGCCATTTCTGCGGTGGCGATTCATTAATGCCCAGACAGCAAAATAGTAGCTATGCAACATTCTAAGTCTTTTTTATCACTATCTTTGGCCTAAATACCACCTAATACAATATTTTAAGTGTCCATACAGGTGTTTAACACGTTTACTCCTTTTTTAGGTACTTTGAGCTTGAAAATGGCTTTGGCATCAAATGAAAAGTTTCAAGAATATGCCGAATAAGTTGCCCAAGAGGAGTACTTTGATCAGGACATATTCTCATCACTATGATATTCCCACCGCTATGACAAACAACTGTGTAGAAGCATAATCAAGGAAAAAGGCATTATTTTGGCCAACCTTGAAACTCGATGGCCCGAGTTCTATGGAAGATTGGTATCGAGTGGATAGATTTGTTGTGCTGAAGAATCAAGAAAAGACAATAATGAAGTGACAAGGGAATTTTATGCAAATTTCTTGGAGACCGACTTCAAGAATGATTTGGTTGTTACTGTCAGGGGAAAGCAAGTCCGTTTTGATCCAGAACTAATAAATGCATACTAAAATCTTCTCAATACTGACAACCAGGTGTACAGGGATAGAGCTAAAGACTTAAGCACACAATGATTTGTGGACAATTTTCATGGCAAAAAGAAGCCGAATAGGATAAGAAATCACTCTATGATCGAGTCTTCTGAGTTCACTGTCGAAGCCAAGACTTGGCTCTCCATTATATGTGCCGGAGTCATGCATTCACGTCATGAGACAGAGGTTACACTTGAGAAGGCAAGGGTGATTTGCACTATCATAGAGGGCACACTAGTGAATGTGGGGCAGCTTATTGTTGATGAGATAGCAGAGGTTGTTGCGGAGAGGACGAACGTTTATTCTTACCATCCTTTATCAATCATTTATTCTATGGATGTATGTGGAGCATGATTATTTTGTGAACTTGATAAATTTTTTAATTTTTGTTTTTATTAGTGATATTTTGTAGTTTATTTCTAGCATGTTTGCACTAGTTTTTATTTTCTTTTATGTTATTTACTTTCTTTACTTGTAGTAGTAATAATTAAACTCCTTGGTTTTTCTTCATGTCGCGGTTCTTTTTCAAGGAAATAATTTATGTCGAACTGGGTGACTTTTCCCTATGATGGATGGCGTGACAACCTTTTTAAAGGATTAGTCTTGTTTAGTTTTTCTCATTTCTCTTTTTAGGTAAAATATTTTTTTAAGTTAGTTTAGTAGCTAGTAGTGAATAAATTGGTTATTGGGTGTGATATTTTTGTCCATAAACTAACGTGTGGCTTGTTTGGTACCAACATGATTTAAACTTTGGCATATGAATTCTTGATCTTTAAAATAAAAAATGATTGAAGTGATAATCCTTGTTGTGACTTTTAGGTTCTATATTTGGCTCTTTGATTCATTAAATAGTCTCTTCGGCTATATGTGATTTTCTTTGATTGGATTTTGGATTTATATTTCGCTCGCGTTTTCATGTGCCATGTGAGGCGAGATTTATTGTGAGTTGTTTTGCATTATTTATAGTCTAGAACTTTTCCAAAATGTGTTTCAAGGCGAAATCCTGGACTAACTTGGTTTTAAAAATGATGTTATGCCTTCCTTGGACCGTTATTATGCCCTAAATTTCTTACCCTTGCATATTTTCCCTAGTCAACTCCTTTGAGCCTTTAAACTTTTTTTTTGGCAACCATGTTACAAGATTTAACCCTTCGTTCGTTATTGATCTATTTTTTGGTATCCCACCTCCCTAAGTACTATGAAAGTGTAAACATAGGCTAAAAGCCTAAGTTTCGGGGTGATGGTTGGAAAAGTTGTGATGTAAAAATTACTTAAAAGGTGTAAAGTTAAAAAGACCAAAAGAAATAATAGTGGAACTGTATACAGGTAAATCCGAGCCTAGTGAGCACCCCGATTTCTCGGGGAGGCAACCAGAGCAAGGACGTACATGTAAGGAATCGGAATCAGAGCGAGTAGCCTCTTGCATCAGGGCTCGAGCAAAACACCTGCTCTCTGAGCTATCGAGATCACGTCCTCCGGGTCCGGTTCGAGTCCCAAGACTTTGGAGAGCATTACCAAACAACCGCACACGACTAACAAAGGGTCGTGATGTCCGTGCCTAACCGGATATCACGGCGTGAATCTCGGCCCGTATAGGAAGAAAATCTGTGATTAGCGAAAAGGAATATTTTTTCCTGTCATAGAATTGTACCTAGGATAAAACTCCCCTACTATATAAAGGGGAAGCTTATTATTCATTAGACACACTGTAACACGCATCCCAAGGAAATATACTTATGTTCTCTCTATTTTTGAAAGTTATTCCAAGTTCTGTTTTTGTTCATAAGTTTTTCATAAGTGCAAGCTCAGAACCGAAGGCAGGTTCCTCGTTAAGACATTAACCGAACTCGGACTCACTCTTATCATTGGTTTGGCCATTTATTACGTCTTTTATTTGCTTAATCTAACGTCATTGATCACTTGTATTAAATTAATCAACATATCTTAGAACCGCATATAAATTGAATTGTTATCCGTTTTTAAGGATAAACAGTTTGGCACCACCGTGGGGCTAAGGATAATAGTGATAATTTGATACAAATTTCCATAACACACTATGTTTTATGCTTGTTCTTCGAGATTTTAATTTCAGGTCAATTTAAGAACGTCAAACTCTCAATCTGCTCACTTGAACGTTGATGCTGAGTCTGGCCACCATGGCGAGAACAATAATATAGAGCCCAGCAACGAGGTGCCCCGTGTTGACCCCAACGGAGTACCGGTTGTGAACCCAATCGATGCCAACTCACATGTGGCCATCGATGCAAACTTTCCTACCGACCCCGAGAACAGCGTTCGCAGAGGAGACCGATCAATAGCCCGAGGTACGCACGATGGTGAAGGTAATGGGATCAATTTGAGGGTGATCTTCGAAATGTTACAAGATCAACAAGCGGCGACAGCCCAGCTATAGAACCAAAGACGTTCCCCCAACAGAGTTGAGCCCGAACCATCTCGGGTAAAGACCCGAAGAAATGAGCAAACCACGGAAAGGCCGGGTGAAGTTGAACTCGGGACGAACCCCGAAATAATAAAGATGCTTGAGGAGCTGGCAAAGCAGGTGGAATTGGGGGAAAAGAAGATCGAAGCCAACGACAAAAAAGTGGAGACCTATAACTCTAGAGTTGATCAAATCCTAGGAGCACCCCCGATATTGAAAGGTTTGGATTCCAAGAAATTTGTCCAAAAGACTTTCCCTCCAAGCGCGGCACCGAAACCAATCCCGAAGAAGTTTCGTATGCCCGAAATTCCAAAGTATAATGGAACCACGGATCCAAATGAACACGTGACTTCATAGACGTGTGCCATTAAGGGAAACGACTTAGAAGATGACAAAATAGAATCGATTTTGCTGAAAAAGTTTGGAGAAACCCTGTCGAAAGGAGCAATGATATGGTATCACAACTTACCCCCTAATTCCATTGATCCATTTGCTATGCTTGCAGATACCTTCGTCAAAGCTCATGTCGGGGCCATCAAGGTCGAGACTAAAAAATCGAACATTTTCAAAGTGAAACAAAGAGATAACGAAATGCTCAGGGAATTCGTGTCGAGGTTTCAAATGGAGTGAATGGACCTGCCTTCGGTTGTGGACGATTGGGCTATTCTGGTATTCACTCAAGGACTCAACCCCCAAATCTCCTTGGCTTTACAGCAGCTGAAACAGAATTTGATAGAGTACTCGGCGGTAACTTGGGCTGACGTCCATAACCGGTAACCCGGCCAATATCATCAGATCGAGGGTCGTAGAGCAGCTCGGTCTACAAGACCAAATAGTTCCTGCAATCCGGGTTTTAAACGGATTTAACATGGCATGAGAAACTACTATAGGGGAGATAACCCTGCCGGTGAACACTGCTAGGACCATTCAGGAAACGAAGTTCTATGTGGTTGAAGGGGATATGAGATATAATTCCCCATTCGGAAGACCATGGATTCACAACATGAGGGCAATACCCTCGATACTACACAAGGCACTAAAGTTCCCCACACCGGGAGGGATCAAGACGATTTACGGAGAGCAGCCAGCCGCAAAAAGAATATTCGTGGTCGATGAGGTGATCCCGATGTCTGCACTCTCGACCTCAAAGAGCCCGGAGTTGGTTAGGAAGGAAGAGACTAAATAGCAATCACCGACACTAGCCCTGACTGAACCAGAGAAACAAGAAGCAGGCGAGGATGATGATTACGGAGTTCCTAGGTCATTCATCACCCCTGACGATTCCGATGCCACCAAATCAACGGTCGAGGAGCTGGATCAAGTCATATTGATCGAACACTTGCCCGATCGGAAGGTATACCTAGGCACGGGGTTAACTCCCGAGCTCAGGAAAAAACTCATTAAATTCCTTATAGCTAATTTAGATTGTTTTTCTTGGTCCCATCTTGACATGACTGGAATCCTGCCAGAAATAAACACTCATAAGCTAAGCCTGGATCTGAAGTTCCACCCGGTTAAACACAAGAGGAGGCCTCAGTCCGAAGTCAAGCATGCATTCATCAAAGATGAGTTAAGTCCCTGCGAGCATAGGACTATTTCCAATATTTGCATGAAACCTTCAACATACTGAAGAAATATAAAATGAAGCAGAACCCGGAGAAATGCGCTTTTGGGGTCGGATCCGGGAAGTTCCTTGAGATCAAAGGTATTGAGGGATCGAGATCAATCCCGATAAAATCAAAGCTATAGAAGATATCACCGCGGCGGACAATGTCAAGGTTGTTCAGAGGCTAACCGGGCGCATAGCCGCCCTGGGCCGGTTCATAACTAGGTCTTCCAATAAGAGCCATCGGTTCTTCTCATTATTGAAGAAGAAAAATAACTTTTCGTGGACCCCGGAGTGCCAACAAGCTTTGGAAGAACACAAACGGTACCTTTCGAGTCCACCCTTGCTCCATACTTTGAAGGCAGACGAGCAGTTGTACCTGTACTTAGCGGTATCCGAGATAGCGGTAAGTGGAGTCTTAGTCCGGGAAGAGGAAGGTACGCAATTTCCTATCTGCTTTGTTAGTAGAACTCTAGGCGAGGCCGAAACAAGGTATCCTCACCTAGAAAAATTGGCGCTCGCTTTGCTAAGCGCCTCCAAAACGTTAAAGCCATATTGTCAATGCCACCTTGTATGCGTCATAACTTCTTACCCACTAAGGAACATAATACACAAACCCGAGCTCTCGGGCCAGTTTGCCAAATGGGCCGTAGAAATTAGCAGGTACGATATCAAATATTGACCCCGGACTGCCATTAAATCTCAAATTTTAGTAGACTTTGTGGCCGACTATACGCCAGCCTTAATACCCGAAGTCGAAAAGGAATTGTTGCTAACCTCGGGGACTT
Organism: Nicotiana otophora; assembly: GCA_000715115.1. Taxonomy (NCBI): domain Eukaryota; kingdom Viridiplantae; phylum Streptophyta; class Magnoliopsida; order Solanales; family Solanaceae; genus Nicotiana; species Nicotiana otophora. Next base: position 28,297 of record AWOL01S0202842.1, read on the forward strand.
CCTCGGGAATTTGGACCCTCTTTACGGACAATGCCTCAAACGCAAAGGGGTCCAAACTCAGCATCGTGTTGAAGCCCCCTACGGGTAACGTAGTTAGGCAATCTATTAAAACTATAAAATTAACTAACAATGAGGCCGAGTATGAAGCCATGATTGCAGGTCTCAAACTGGCTAAAAGCCTGGGGCCGAAGTGGAGAAGTTAAGTGTGACTCCCTCCTTGTAGTAAATCGAGTCAATGGGACATTCAAAGTAAAAGAGGAATGAATGCAGAGGTACTTAGACAAATTATAGGTAACGCTGCATCGATTCAAGGAATGGACCCTATAGCACGTACCCCGGGATCAAAATAGTGTAGCCGATGCTCTGGCTAACTTGGGGTCATCGGTTGATAACGATGAATTCAGCTTAGGAACAGACGTACAGCTCATGAAATCAGTAGTGGAAGAAGGCCATGCCGAAATAAACTTAACAAGTTTAACTTGGGACTGGAGAAATAAGTATATAGGCTACTTGAAGACTGGGAAGTTTCCCTCGGATCCTACAGAATCAAGAGCTTTGCGCACGAAGGTAGCCAGGTTTAGCCTGTCCGGAAGTACTCTATTCAGAAGAATGTTCGATGGCCTACTCGCCATATTCTCGGGGTCGGGAGACACCGAATATGTTTTGAGGGAAGTTCACAAAGGCAATTGCAAAATCATTCGGGGGCAGAATCTTTGGTTCGTAAGATAATCAGAGGAGGCTATTACTGGATCGACATGGAGAAAGATGCAAAGGACTTTGTACGGAGATGCAACGGTTGTTAGAGGCATGCACCAATGATCCATCAACTCAGAGAGCTACTACATTCGGTCTTGTCAACTTGGCCGTTCATGAAGTGGGGAATGGACATTGTCAGTCCCATGCTGCGGGCACCCGGTAAGGCTCGATTCATATTGTTTATGACCGACTATTTTTCTAAGTGGGTCGAAGCTCAAGCGTTCGAGAAGGTCCGGGAAAAGAAGTCGTTGACTTCATTTAAGACCACATAATATGCCGGTTCGGAATACCAACCGAGATAGTGTGTGATAGTGGGAAGCAGTTCATCGGCAGCAAAGTAAACAAATTTTTCGAGCACCATAAGATCAACAAGATCTTGTCAACACCCTATCACCTTAATGGGAACGGACAGGCGGAATCTACAAACAAGACCATACTTCATAACCTGAAGAAAACGTTGATCGATGCCAAAGGTAAATGGAAGGAAGTTCTGCCCGAAGTCTTGTGGGAACACCGTACAACCTCGAACTCTAGTACTGGGGCCACTCCGTTTTCATTGGTCTACGGTGTCGAAGCACTAATACTGGTCAAAGTGGGAGAACCATGTTCTGATATGCGACCGAAGAATCAAATGGCGAAGCCATGAGCACGAGCCTGGAACTATTGGATGAGAGGCGCGAGGCCGCCCTAGTCCGGTTGGCCGCCCAGAAACAGCGGATAGAAAGATATTACAACCGAAAAGCCAACCTCTAAACTTTAATATCGGGGACTTGGTGTTAAGAAAAGTAACACTACACACCCGGTACCCGAATGAGGGGAAGCTGGGGACGAATTAGGAAGGACCATATCGAGTCATCAGGATTATTGGTAAGGGTTCATACAAACTCAAAGCAAGAAACGGTGCATAGCTACCGAACAACTGGAACATGATGCACTTAAAGCAGTACTACTTCTAAGGTATGACCTCATTCACCTTTTTATAATATTATGAATCGGTCTAATACTTACAGGCAACAACCAAAAGAAAATTTAACTATTAGGTCTGAAAGCACGAGTTGTACTCTTTTTTCCTTAAACCGGTTTTGTCCCAAATGGGTTTTCCGGCAAGGTTTTTAACGAAGCAACAGTAAATCGTGCTAACTTAGAATCGAAGACCGGTTTTAAGTTTGAGTCAATGGTCTCATCAATAGTATCCGAGCCCTCTCAAGATCGACCTCGAATACTGGGGGCCATCACCCTCGGGTCAAGCTTCTTAGCAAGGAAGGAAGGAAACTTTGTGCTTGAATAGTCTAGGCTCGGTGGTTAGAATTTATTGTAAGGGCCAAACGGTCAAGTGAACTGTGCCTACGTAGGCCACCTTAGCCATAATACAAGATTTTACACGCTTTCAATCTTGTACGTTACACACAGAAATGAAAAGAAGTTTCTACCTTGCTATTACATACTTTTGCTTCTTAAAGCATAGGGCCTAAAGGCTATTCCTACCCGGGGATTAACCGAACCCAAAGGGCCCCATTCAGGGACTGTCGTATGAAATAAGTTCGGGCAGCTCGGGTCATCAAAACCTGGAGGCAGAAAACCTATTAGGCAGTGCCTAAACCTAAAAGGCTACGGCCAATCTAAAAAATGGTTCAGAGACGTCCGAAGCCCGTAATCAAAATGTAAGGCCTTCAACAAAATTCTAAACTTGTTAAAAAGTTACACTCAGTAAAAGCATCTTCTAAGAACACTTAAGCATCTTGGAAAAATTTCTGGTCACTCCGAGTTTTCAAACGTTTCGAGCAAAAATTGCATCGAGGTCAGGTTCTGTTCAGACCTCCGAAAAATAAATGACTTATTACTACATGTGATTCTGTGCTAAGGCATTAAAAATATTTGCAACTATAAAAAGATATTAAGATAGTAGAGACTTGAAATTGCCAAAAGGGAGAAATTTTATATATTCCGGAATATCTTTACAAAGGCCCAACAAAAACGACCTCGAACTGAACAAAAAATATGTACAAAATACAAAAACTAAAAAAACCTAAGGCATTTACGCTTGATCTTTGCGGGAGCCTGATTCGTCACCAGAACCATCGGGGCCTTCGGAATCTTCGGAGCCCTCCTCGCCTTCGGGTTCAGCTAGCTTTTTTGCCTCAACCTCAAGTCTTTTTGCCTCCTCGATCTCGGCAGATAAGTCGAAGCCTCGGTCATGGATTTCTTCGAGGGTCTCCCTTCGAGATAGCCGCCTCACATAGTCAGCAGTGGTCTTCAGGCGGGCCTTGGCTGCTTTGATATCGGCCTTGTATTGAGCCACCATCTCGTCAGCATCGGCTGAGGTTATCTCCAACTTGGACCTCATTATTTCAAGCTCTTTACCAAGGGCATCCCGTTCAGCGATGGTCGAGACTAGTTGTGTTCGGAGATCCTCATTTTGCTGAGCCCGTTTATCAGCTTTCTCCTTCGCCACCCGAAGTTGATCTTTTGCCGAAGACAGCTTGGCCAGGGCCGCATCCCAAGGGATGTGATGTAAGCAGTCTACCCTGATGCAGTGGTTGATTCCACGACTCGAACACATGACCTTTAAGTTAGAAGGGGAGCTTTGAAGTAAAATGTAAAGTTGTCTCCGTGTGACCTATAGGACACGGGTTCGAACCGTGGAAGCAGTCATTGATACTTGCATCAGGTTAGGCTGCTATATGACACCCCTTGTGGTGTGGCCCTTCCCCAGATCCTGCGTGAATGCGGGATACCTCGTGCACCGAACTCCCCTTTTTAAAATAAAATATTTAAGTTATTTAATAGAATATTAATGTTAACTTTTAACTTCGCTGAAATTCTCACAAATAATTATCCATGGATAATAAAGAAATAAATGACTATGTAACCTCATAGAACGGACAAAGATGATAAAGAGGAGGATATCAGTCTGTAGTTTAATATGATGAGATCAGTTTTATTATACTCCCTTCGGTCCATAATAAGTAACTTTTTTATTTTTGGCACACCCCTTAAGAAAATACTAACTCATATAGAAAAACGATATTTTGACTAAATTAACCTTAATTAAAATTTGCATATGGTTAACTTGACACATTGAGATGTGTAAATAAGGGCAAATTTTGAAAAAATAAAGCTAATTCCTTCTTGATTATATAAAAGAACACTTATTTTGGACTAAAATAAAAAAGCCAAAAAGTCACTTATTATAGACCGGAGGGAATAATTATCAGGGAAGTCACGAGAGGTTAGAAAAAGAAGAGGGAAAGATGCATCTCTTAAAATTTAAGAAGTGGCCTTTGGGTTATGAAAAATAGATTAATTAATAAATCTTGTGGGAATTAAATTGATGGTAAAATAGTTATTTAAATGTTATGGATTTTTTGTAATTTAATTTTAGCTTTAAGGCTTCTCACTTTTAATACTTTTAATATTAATATTGTATAGATAGATAGATATAAATATATAGATTTCTTTTTGGGGGAGGG
>AWOL01S0202948.1:0-20974 GCA_000715115.1 Nicotiana otophora
AGAAAAAAGGCATGAAATAAAAAATAAGTTAAACAATTGCTTGGACGGGAAAAAAGCCCAAAAATCGTGGTGTAAATGCATGACTACTGGCCGCTAAGGATTGGAAGTTGTAGGGCTTTGGTTTCGCGGCTGAGATTTTAATTTTAGAGGTGCCATTTTCACCATTTTACTCTTTAGGTAGTAGGAGTATTAGATATATCCTCTCATATGAATTTAGATGTCTCTTTTTATTAGTTTTTTTTTTTTGGTCATGACCTTTCTATTAGATGAAAGCTTCAAATTTGTCTATGTAATATTCAAATAGGTCAATTTTATTCTCCGGTATACTTTTGATCAATTCATATTATTGACGTTAGCAAAGTGATTTTATATTTATCTTTTGCTATTAATATCAAACTCTTGCATCAAATAAGTGGATTTGACGCGTCCAAATACTTCAAAGAAAAAGTTTAAATTTATCCATTAACTTCTGATAATGATTTAGAATTACTCTTAGATTTAATTTGAAATTGTTAAATATAAAAATAAAATTATTTTCAACGAGAATAATATTAGATCAATAATTTAACTAAAGAAAACTTACTCAATTTCTCCCTTACCTATTCCTAGGTGCACATCGGGAGTGTGCTATCAAAGCGCAAGCACCAAGTAGCAATTTGAACATGTGATCATGTCATCAATTTGTGCTGCAAAAATCCGAGTTAATACGTGTCATTTTCGAATATATATTAAAATTTTATAACTTTAATTAAAATATGGATAAATTGAGAATATGATTAATATAGCTTTTCTTTTACAATATATGATACAAGTAAACGAATAAAAGAAGTACTATTATGCTTTAACTTTATTAACACATATGTCTGACTTAATAAATGACTGTCTTTAACTTTAAATCTTGAATAACCAAGACCTCAACGTGAATAGTACTCAAAAATCTGAAAGTTGTGAAAGAAATTATATGTTAAGTAGAAACTAAAAAAATATTAAAGATTAAATCTTTTAGAAAGCAGGTTTTCAAACTCAAAGATATGTGGACTTGTACAAACAATGACCTCAATATAGAAAACAATAGAAACTAAAACTTCAAAACTTTGAATCAGATTTACAACCCACGATAACAAATTTAAAATCCAATGCAAACATGGTAACTTATGTTGACTAATAACCATCATTAATTCATTTTTATACGGAATCACGGATCATTTATTGCCTAAATACGCCTCTACTAAATAAGGAAAAGGAAAATGATGCCTTCCCTAGTTTCTTATGGTATGCAAGATGAGACCTTAAGTTCTATTTATACTCAGAGACAATGGAAGGATGAAGAGACGAGTGCGGCCGCACAATTTCAAGTGTGAGGCGCACTTTGCTACCTGGCCTTCAGTGGTCTATCACTCTTGTGCGGTCCGCACAATTCTCCAGAGGTCGCACTTTTGCCCCGCACTGACAAGTAAAAAGTTCATAGAACCTTTCATTTGACACCTGAGTTTGCTCATGCAAGTGCGGTCCGCAACTGAAATTTGCGGTCGCACAAAGTCTTCTGCGGTGGCAACCTTTTTCTGCGGTGGCACAAATAAAAAGTGCGGTCCACATTTCCTGCTTCAATGACACAACCTTTTCTACCATTGTTTTTTAATCTAACACTCATTCCTACATCACTTTCAAATCAAGTTAAAAACAACAAATAACATCTAACTACAAAGAGAAAAAGGGAAATAACATCCCAAGAAGCGCTTTATTTAACGTCGCGGTATGATGCAATGTCATAGCATCCTCAAGTAAAGTAAATAACCGCCACCATGTGGATCTCTCCAACTTTTCTCAAATAGTGTTTCATGCGGTTGACCATTTGACTCAAAATATTTCATTGTTCTTGTTATTCAAATCCAATGCGCTGAAGGTGTCACACCAACAATTTCAAACGGACCACTCCACTTATACTTATGCTTTCCGGGAAACATCCTCAACCTTGAGTTAAACAACAATAATAGATCACCGGCTTAGAACCCTTTGTTCCAAATGTACTTGTCATGAAGATAATTCATCTTTTATTTATACAAGGACGAACTCTAATAAGCATGGTTCCGGAACCCATCCAATTCATTCAAGTGTGTAACCCACAAGTTAGCGGCTATATCCCAATCAAGATTCTGCATCGTGCTCTAGTTTCACCGAAAGATGACAAGCTTTTCTGAACACTAACCGGTATGGGGACATTCCGATTGGTATTTTGTAAGCCGTCCTATATGCCCAATGAAAACATTTTGAGATAATTTTTCGCCATCTTGTACCTATGATTACTTCAACAAATTAGTATCACGGAAGGAAAATAAGATATTTTAAGAACACACTCAGATATATAGCTAACACCGTAAAAACTCCGCGACAACGATGCCTAAAATTGATCCACGTCCAATCCGTACTCAATAATGAGAGGAAACAATCGTTGCAATTATAATACCTAACTAGAGTGGGGGTCGAATTCCTCAGTGGATTTACAATGGGGGTTGAGGTAGATACTTGAAGAGAGAATGTAAAATAACTAAATTATACTTCCAAACAAAATGGTGATTGTTGTCCAATTTTAACACTAAGAGATTAAACTAATTAAAAGCAACTAGAGAGGGAGTAAATTATTTTTGGTATTTTTAAACAATTGAGGAAAGGCCTAGGGGTATAATCTTCACCTAGATGCAAACCTAATGGGTATACTAAGTTAATACTTATTTTGTAGATCGGAGTATATTATGACTCTCAATTCTCAAGTACCCACTTAATACCTCTCGGTTATAGAGTGGTTATGCCCAAATTCACTTTCTCAAGTCCAAATAGGTAACAATCCAAGCGATTGATAAGAGTTCAAGTCAGGTTTTTCCTTTCTCTAGTTTAAACCCTTTAATCAAACTAGCCAAAATCTTAACTAGTCCAATTTATTGTTAGCCAAGTTTTCCTACACTAGGTTCCTCTTTCTGACGTAAGAACTAAGTCAAATAAGTATTAATCAATATCTGCAACCATTAATTCTATATATAATGGGGAAACAAGGCTAAATAACAAACACTCAATTATAAACAAGCATTAGTATTAACAATCCATAAGATTTACACACTAGGATTGGATCACAACCCTAGCTAAAATCTAGATACTCATACTAGAAAGCATAAAAAATAAAGTAGAAGAAGTAATTAAAGCCATAAACTACAATTAATTGATAAAATTAATGGGTCTTCTCCAATTTTGGTTATAAATTTCCCAAAATGAAAAAACATAACCGCTACAACTGCTAGGAATACAAAACTTGCCCTTAAAAAGTGTTTCCTGCCTATTTATAATGCCCAAAAATTCGCTGACAAAAATATCCTTCGGAAGGTTCTGCGGTCGCACGATTCTATGTGCGGACCACACTTTTCTTTTTCTCTTGCACTGGGAGGAATTTTGTAGCCGCATAATTCCATCTGCGGCTGCACTTCAGCTTCTGCAGCCGCATATTTTGATTGTGGATCACACTTTTACGAGGCTTCATACTTGGTCTTTTTGCACCTTCTCTGAACTTTTCAAACTTTATTAGTGCAATCAGCTTTTGCGGCCGCACAATTTGGTGTGCGGACCGCGTTTTTACAAACTCCTATGAGGCTTTAGGACTTCTTATGCGGACCGCATAATCATCTTCGGCCGCATAATTACTTCTGTGGACCACACTTCTGCTTGCAGTTCTCCTTTTTGCCTTGTTGAGCCGGAATACTCCTTTTTGAGTTAGATTTATTTATTTAGCTCCAAAACTCCAATATACCTGCAATTCACACAATTTTATTAGATTTAGAAACAAAAATCACTACCTTCGGACTAAAACTAAAGCAAGAAGGTACTAATAAGTGGTTGAAATTCACACTTATCAACTCCCCCAAACTTAATTCTTCACTTGTACTCAAGAAAATAGATTAGTTCCCACCTCCTTTAAGTGAAAGGTCATTTGAAAGAGTCAATTGAAAGTCATTCATACTCAGTTGGGACCAACAATTACCCACAATACTCATGCGTTTTTAACAAGGTGACAAAGCATATATTACGTGCATATAACTTTAGTGTTACATTTGAGCTTTAAGAAATGACTTCACTCATCAAGGACTCATATTCTATCATGTAAATCATGGTAGACTCCAAACTTTTCCTCCTCTATCTTCCATTCGACATGCTCACTTCAAGAATTAACACTCAATTTCTAGAGCAATAAAGGATTCACTATTCTCTCACAAAGGAATGTCACAAGTAAACCTTTAAGTACTATAGGCTTTCCCCTCGTGTAGATCTCCACTAATGTAAGCTCACTCGATTCAAAATCAAGTAAGACTTCTTTTCGGGTTGTAATGAAGGCTTTTGGATTGGGTTAGGATACCATATGGGATAAGTGGTTACACCCTTCCTTAAGCACTCCACTTTTCATTTCTTGTCTCACATTAACCAAACCCTTAGAGGCATTTCTTGTTCTTGGGGGCTAGAGAGACTTGCCATCACTCTTTATTGTTCATTTGATTCTTTTTCTTCCTTGATACTCATACTATAGATAGTTGCCTCTTTTTGCTTTTATCAATTTTATTTTATTCTATTTTTGGCATTATCTTTTTGTTCTTTCTTTTCTTGCATTATATTTTCATAAAAATCATTTCTTTTCTCTTTTTTGGTGCCTTGATACCTCTTTTAGATTCTTCAACTTTCCCTCCCCTCCCCCTCCAAACTTATGCCTTAATCCACTTATTACATAAGAGTGTTAAGGAAGGTCCGAGTGCCAAGAGAGGATTATAAAGGCTTGTAGCATGGTTACCAACAAAGAAAGGCTAAAGGCTCAACGGGGTTGACTAGGGATAACAAACATAGAGTGGAAATAGAAAGCTCAAACGGTCCAAAGAAAGCCTACAATCATCTTCCAAACCAAGCAAGCCTAGAATTTCGCCTTGAAACATATTCAGGGTAAGTTCTAGACTACCCCCTCAAGTACTTGGACTAGCAACAGAAATTCACCTCACCTCTCATGTAACTAGACCATAAAAGAGGATAGTGTCTAAAGCCTACAACGATCACAGTCAAGTTAAAGATCAATATGGTCCACAACCATTCCGGGACAGAGTGGGAGTAGCCTCCGTGGAGGACAAGATGCGGGAGTCGAGGCTGAGATGGTTCGGACATGTTAAGAGAAGAAGCATTGATGCTCCTGTCAGGAGGTGTGAGAGGTTGGCCATGGAGAGTTTGAGAAGAGGTCTAGGTAGGCCTAAGAAGTACTGGGGAGAGGTGATTAGGCAGGACATGACACTTGTTCAGCTCACTGAGGACATGACCCTTGATAGGAGGGTGTGGAGGTCGAGGATTAAGGTAGAAGGTTAGTGGATAGTTTATAGTTGTTCACCGATAGTCTTAGTAGCATGCATGTCTCTTCATATTCTTAGATTTTTATTACGTTATGTGGTTTTGTTCGCCTCAGGTATTGTATTTTCCTGTTGCTATTATTGGATACTACTTATCCTTTATCCCTCCCTTTTTCTTTTCTCTTCTTTTTGTTTCCCTTCCTGAGCCGAGGGTCTATTGGAAACAACTTCTCTACCTATATTAGGTAGGGGTAAGGTCTGCGTACAAACTACCCTTTCCAAACCCCACTTGTTGGGATCAAACTGGGTTAGTTGTTGTTGTTGTTGTTATGGTCCACAAGCATTAAATGATTATCAAAGTCAACTCAAGGACCTCAAAGTCATTAATCAGAGCTATTTTCTTCCAAAAATCTTGTTTCAAACCATAAGCATATAGTTAAGTGTGTTGGTGCCAAATGAAGCATGAATAACTCTTTTTAGAGAATGATGTAATTGGGACTTTTATTCATTACTACTTACTACTATTATTACCTAAACACAAATAAGACTCATTCCCTTAAGAAAGTTATCACACCATCCATCCTCGGGAAGATCCACCCGGTTCACACAAAAGACCACATTTGAAACAAACCTGGTATTAAGAAAACCAAAGGCTTATTATCCACACTACTAAGAAAAACATAAAAGCTACTAACATAAACGAAATCAAAGGTAAACAAATAAAGAAGTTAATGAAACTAACATCTACTAAAGATAGATAATAAAAAAAAAAAGCAAAATCGTCCAATTATTACATTCGAGAGTATCCAAATATATCCAATGTATCAAATAAGCTCCCCCCCCCTCCAAATAAAAATAAGCAGTGTCCCTAATGCTTAACAAAATAAGAGTAAAAGTAGAGAGGGCGAAGAAACTCCTTAAGTGTCCTCGGTCATCACTGTGTCCCCAACAGCATCAGTCCCAGTTGGCTGAGCCAACTGAATGTCATCATCAAGTCTAGGAGTGGCTGGAGAAGTGAACATCACACGAATTGCGCTAGTAGTGTCGGCAACAAGGCACGACTCCTCATTCGGAACAGCGAGAGCATCCTGTGTAGGTGGATCTGGGTGGGGCTGGGATGGGTAAAGCAACATGTCAAATGGCAAATCTCCGGCGGTAGCTAGCTTGGTCACCTCAGCTCGAAGCTTATCAACTAAATTCTTGCTGGACTAGGACTTCCTTATCTTCTTCACTTTCTTGGTCAACCTCTCGATCACAACACCAAATTGTACCAATGTATCCATAATTACCTTCTGGTTGTCCAAGATTTTGCTCAACTTCTCATTAATGTCAAAGAGATCTCGGATTTCCTGTGTAGATGTGTGCCCTGCAACAACATTGGAAATCTCATACATCTTTGAAGTAGCTGCCTGCATCCGGTTGTTGAGACTCGCCAATATCTGGGAGACTCGCAAAGCAGATAGTGGACCTGTAGGCATGGGCACCAGCCTCGGAGCTGAAGTAGGAACTTCAATAAGAGCTGAAGATGGTGACTCAGTCATAGCAGCTACTACACTGGTAGAAGGCTCAAGTGATATGGATGGAATATCAGATAGAGCAGAAACTACTACTACCGGCTTATCAGACTGGCCAGCAGTAGTAGAAGGCTTAACACTCTTCTTCGGGTTCCTCGGATCCTACAACTTGTAATCTACTAGCTTTTCCGTGAATAACATCCACCCTTTCCTTTTTGTAAACTACTCCAGAACAACGGGATTGGACTTGTCAAGATCTTTAAGTAATAACTATCGCTCATGAGTCAAGGACCTACCAGGCCACATGTTGCGAGGCGGTCGAGTTTGGGCGATATCAATTTTTGGGGCCGTTGCCGCGGTCGATTCTATAGGGAGCTTGATGTGGGATTAGGTATATACCTAGTGTGAATGTATGGCGTACCTAAGATTATACTTCCATATTTTCAATTGTTGTTTCTACTTCTACTTTTACGCTAATGCTTATAATTGTAAAGCTAGGAGATAATGTTTTTGGTTTTGGTTGTTTTTCAAGTTATAAAAGATCTAGGGTTGCGACTTCCGCCTAGTTGGTTACCTAACGGATTTAGAGCTTTAGGGCATGTTTGGTTGATCGGGATACAATATAGCAATCACACGCAATTACTCACTCTATACATCTCGGTAGTTTGAGTGATTTTGCCCAATTTGGCTTTCTCAAGTTCAAATGGGTATCTCACGAAACAAGTGATATATGCTCAAGTCGGGTCTTACTATCCCTAGATTCGACCCTTTAATTGAGGTTATCAATTTCTTGACTTCACCCTAATTTTTTGTTAGCCAAGTTTTCCTAGACTTAGTCTCACTTTCTCAAGTATAGACTAAGTCAATTAGGCATGAATCAATGTTTGCAACTATCAATTCTCAAATTCAAGTAAGAACTAGGCTAAATATCATATACTCAAATAAATAAGCCCTAAATCAATCAACCATTAAGTACCCATACTAGGGTTGGGTGACAACTCTAGCTAAGGGTTTAGCTACTCATGAAAAATAAAGAAATTAAAGAACAAACTAAGATAAAATGTATAATAATTGATTAAGGAAAGAAAATCTAATGTTTAAATGCTAAACTAGTACAAAGTTACCCAATACAGTAAATAAAAATGGCTCTAAGTGTTCAGGTGCACAAAAATATTTCCTAAAAATAACAAAAAGATCTATTTATACCCAGCTGAAAATATCTGATAAAATTGCCCCTGCGAAGATTGTGCGGCCGCATAATTCTGTGTGCAGTCCGCACAATTCTGTGTGCGGTCCGCACTTTGAGACTGACTGGTTAGGTTGGCTTTCTGCAGTCGCATAAAAGTAAGATGCGGCTGCACTTCCTCTAATTGTGCAGATCGCACATTTCTGAGTGCGGCTGCACTCTTGCTTTTGGACTGTATCTGGGCTTCATTCTGCATACCACACATTTATGAGTGCAACCGCATTTTGGCATCCTGCGGCCGCACAATAATAGTGCGGTCTGCACATCTTCAAGCTCCCAAACTACAAGTCTCTGAATCTAGTCTTCTACGGCCGCACAATAATTGCGCGGTCCGCACTCTGTGAAGAAATTCTATCAGTGCATCTTCAGAGTTTGCAGCCGCACACAGTATTGTGCGGTCCGCACTATAGCCCTTTTTACCTTATTTTTGTTCTTGTCCAATTTTACTCCTTTTTGAGTTGATTTTCACTTCTTTGGCTCGTTTCTCAATATTCCTACAAGAAAGAACATTTCATTAATTCTCGAGAATACGTTTAAGCATTTTTGAGCTAAAACGTAAGTAAAAGAGAGCAAATAAGCGGTCAAAATCCCTACTTATCAGCCACCACATTCAGAAATCAGAAAAATGCCTGGCGAATCACAAATCTATCTTCACAGTCCTCATTCTTCTTTGACCTAGCCAAAGCTGCATGTGCACCTATACCCTCTCTCCCATCATCCAGGGCATCATCAGAATCAGAGCCCGTAGCAGCATTGGATTCCTTATTGGAACTCTCTGAACCCTGGAAGTGATGTGGGATGTAGAAGGCACATCCAAAGGCTCAGACTGCCTTTGTGGACTGGATTGCTCCTCAGTGTGCTCCTCCAGAACTGACACAGAATTTTCCTCGGAGGCTTCCCTAGATGAGGCATATTAGCTAAACTCGGAGAGGTCTCTGCCTCTTCCTCGGCCTGCTGTGGTCTTCTTTGATATAGCTTTTTGCACACTTGGGGGGAAAGGCACCTCTATCTCAACCCCTTGAAGCCTTTCTTATTCCTTTGGTAGATTCACCTCGACCTCGTGATCGTACCATTGTCTATATAAACACATAGAGAATTGTCAGTTGCAAATTATGATTCAACATAGTTAAGACTCATGTAAGTGAGTGAGAACAACATAGAAGCAGTGAGGTATCAGTTGGTTAAATATGCAGAAGAAATGGGTGGCGTGCGTTCCGAATAATTTGAAGTGCGGCCCGCATAATGGAAGTGTGGACCGCTCAATTCCAAGTGCGGCTGCACTTCTACACAAATGTGCAAGGGGCTCAGTTATTTCTTCTCTTAATGACAATGCAAAGGTCATGTGTGGTCGCAAAATTTATCTACAGCCCGCACAATTTGAAGTGCGGTCCGCACTTTAGAAGCTCAGAGGGAAATCCTCTGATAGACAGTGCGGATCATTTGTGCGACCTCTCCAGAAATTCTGCGGTCCGCACAATTAAAGTGCGGCCACAGAAACACCATCTAACCAAAGTTGCCTTAACTAGCAGGCTGCTGACCGCACAATTCTAAGTGCGGTCCGCATATTCAAGAACACAACGGGCATGTCTTATTTTTACCTAAGTTATGCAAAAACTTGTTCAAAACTATATTGAAACATGGTATACATATAGAAATAAGTTAACCCAACCCATTCTAACATGTTTTATCAATTACCCAGTATAAAACTATCCCATATGGATACATTGAAGGTATATAATAACATATGGCCTAAAAAGAAGTTAAAAATAAAAAATAAATTCAAAATGAAAATGAAAAAAATGAACATGGAATGAAGCATAACCGATGGTTTAAATGTGCAAAGATCCTAATGGGTGCAAATCAGGGGGGATTTATGTGGAGGGGGTGGGCTACATGTACCCATGCTCCCCTCCCTAGGCTATGTATAAATAGTACTAATCTTTTCTATTATAAGCTAAATATATATATATGGCCACTCATGCTCAAGTGACTCGTTTGGTGCACTGGTGATAAGAGCCCCTTTTGTCTTCTTCTTGTCCCGCGGGTCAGCGGTTCGAACCCCATACAATTTTGTTCAATTAATTTATTTTATAACTAATAAATAGTAATTAAATTCCCAATCCCCCATGACCTTTTTAAATAACAATAGATTCCTACGCCCTTTCCTTCTTTCAAATTAACAAACAAATACGCTTTTTTTTACCTTTTTTGCATCATAGAGAATAGAAGGGTTAAGAGACGAGTGCGGCCGCACAATTTCAAGTGCGAGTTGCACTCTGCTACTTGGCCTTAGTGGTCTGTCACTCTTGCATGACACCTGAGTTTGCTCATGCAAGTGCATCTGCGGCCACTCAAAGTCTTCTGCGGTGGCAACCTTTTTCTAAACTTTTTGCACCTTCTCTGAAATTTTCAAACTTTGCTAGTGCGACCAGCTTTCAAAAATCCTTTNGATCGTACCATTGTCTATATAAACACATAGAGAATTGTCAGTTGCAAATTATGATTCAACATAGTTAAGACTCATGTAAGTGAGTGAGAACAACATAGAAGCAGTGAGGTATCAGTTGGTTAAATATGCAGAAGAAATGGGTGGCGTGCGTTCCGAATAATTTGAAGTGCGGCCCGCATAATGGAAGTGTGGACCGCTCAATTCCAAGTGCGGCTGCACTTCTACACAAATGTGCAAGGGGCTCAGTTATTTCTTCTCTTAATGACAATGCAAAGGTCATGTGTGGTCGCAAAATTTATCTACAGCCCGCACAATTTGAAGTGCGGTCCGCACTTTAGAAGCTCAGAGGGAAATCCTCTGATAGACAGTGCGGATCATTTGTGCGACCTCTCCAGAAATTCTGCGGTCCGCACAATTAAAGTGCGGCCACAGAAACACCATCTAACCAAAGTTGCCTTAACTAGCAGGCTGCTGACCGCACAATTCTAAGTGCGGTCCGCATATTCAAGAACACAACGGGCATGTCTTATTTTTACCTAAGTTATGCAAAAACTTGTTCAAAACTATATTGAAACATGGTATACATATAGAAATAAGTTAACCCAACCCATTCTAACATGTTTTATCAATTACCCAGTATAAAACTATCCCATATGGATACATTGAAGGTATATAATAACATATGGCCTAAAAAGAAGTTAAAAATAAAAAATAAATTCAAAATGAAAATGAAAAAAATGAACATGGAATGAAGCATAACCGATGGTTTAAATGTGCAAAGATCCTAATGGGTGCAAATCAGGGGGGATTTATGTGGAGGGGGTGGGCTACATGTACCCATGCTCCCCTCCCTAGGCTATGTATAAATAGTACTAATCTTTTCTATTATAAGCTAAATATATATATATGGCCACTCATGCTCAAGTGACTCGTTTGGTGCACTGGTGATAAGAGCCCCTTTTGTCTTCTTCTTGTCCCGCGGGTCAGCGGTTCGAACCCCATACAATTTTGTTCAATTAATTTATTTTATAACTAATAAATAGTAATTAAATTCCCAATCCCCCATGACCTTTTTAAATAACAATAGATTCCTACGCCCTTTCCTTCTTTCAAATTAACAAACAAATACGCTTTTTTTTACCTTTTTTGCATCATAGAGAATAGAAGGGTTAAGAGACGAGTGCGGCCGCACAATTTCAAGTGCGAGTTGCACTCTGCTACTTGGCCTTAGTGGTCTGTCACTCTTGCATGACACCTGAGTTTGCTCATGCAAGTGCATCTGCGGCCACTCAAAGTCTTCTGCGGTGGCAACCTTTTTCTAAACTTTTTGCACCTTCTCTGAAATTTTCAAACTTTGCTAGTGCGACCAGCTTTCAAGAATCCTTTGAGGCTTTACAACTTATTCTGCGGTCTGCGGACCACATAAACATCTGTGGCTGCAAAATGAAAAGATTTAAAATAAAGATAGGGATAATACAATTTGGACTCATATCAATTGCTTAGATTGCTACATATTTAGGCTTGAGAAAGCCGATTTGGGCATAACTACTCTATGACCGAGAGGTAATGAGTGGATACTTGAGAATTGAGAGTCATAATACACCCGAATCTACCAAACAAGCATTACCTTAGTATACCCATTAAGTTTATACCTAGGTAAAGGTTAGACCCCTAGGCTTTTCCTCAATTGTTTAAAAACGCAAAAATAGTTTGTTCGCTAACTGCTTTCACTTAGTCTAATTTCTTAGTTACTAAATTAGATAACAATCACCCTCTTTGTTTGGAAGTATTATTAAGCTATTTCACGTTCTATTTTCAAGTATTTACCTTAATACTGATTGTAAACTCCCTGCGGAATTCGACCCCGACTCAAGTTGGGTATTATAATTGCAACGACAGTTTCCCACTTATTATTGAGTATAGATTGGACGTGATCAGGTCTAGGTTCCAAGGTCATTAAAATAAAGTGTGACTCCCGATTGGTGGTAAACCAAGTGTATGGGATTTTCAACACAAATGAGGAGTGCATGCATCGGTATTTAAACAAGGTCCAAGTGTTACTTGCACGATTCAGATAATGGACAATAGTCAATATTCCAAGGGAAGAAAATATAGAAGCAGATGCATTGTCTAATTTGGGGTCATCTAGGGAGATGAAAGGACCTGATTCCGGTACGGTCGTCCAACTGCTGCATTCGATGTTAGATGTGGACGGCTATTGCGAAGTCAATTTGACCAACTTAATTTGGGACTGGAGGAACGAGTTCATTGAATATCTCAGGCATGGTAAATTACCCGACGACACAAAGGTGTCCCGGTCACCGCGAACCAAAGCAACTTGCTATTGCCTCATAGATGGGAAATTATACAGGAGATCGTTCTAAGGACCACTAGCCCTGTGTCTAGGGGCCTCAGAGGCAGACTACGTGATGAGAGAAGTCCACAAAGGAGTTTGTGGAAATCATTCTAGTGCAGACTCATTAGTTCTAAAGTTGATCAGGGTAGGCTATTACCGACCCCGAATGGAACAGGACGCAAAGGTATTCGTACAGAAATGCAACAAATGTCAACGTCATGTGCAGTTAGTGCACCAACCAGCAGAGCTTTTGCATTCAGTGTTGTCTCCATGGCCATTCATGAAATGGGGAATGGACATAGTTGGACCTGTACTATCGGCCCCTGGAAAGGTAAGATTTTTCTTGGTTTTAACTGATTATTTCACTAAATAGGTTGAAACGGGTCCATACCAAAAGATTGTAGAACGCGAAGTAGTTGACTTCATATGGGACCACATAATCTGCCAATTTGGAATACCAAAGGAAATTGCATGTGACAACAGACATCGGTTCATAGGTTCAAAAGTCGCAAAGTTCTTGGAAGGGTTAAAGATCAAAAGAATCACTTCTTCGATGTACCACCCGAGTGCCAACGTACAGGCGGAATCAACCAATAAGGTAATTATTCAAAACCTTAAAAAGAAGTTAGAAGATGACAAGGGCAAGTGCCCCGATGAGCTATCGGGTGTGCTATAGGCATATCGGATAATGACGAAGTCAAGCACGAGAGAAACTCCATTTTCTCTCGTATACGGCTCGGAAGCTCTGATACTGGTGGAAGTGGGGGAGCCGACTTTAAGGTTTTCCTAAGCAAACGAAGAGGCAAATAATGAAGCGTTACTGGTGAATCTAAACTTGCTTGAAGAACACCGAGACCTAGCATATAAAAGAATGGTGGCTCAAAAGAAACTGATGGAAAGGTATTATAATCGCAGGGTGAATCTTCGTGATTTCAAAGTGGGAGATTTGATTTTGAGGAAGGTTACTCATAGCACTCAGGAAGTCAACACTGGGAAGCTGGGACCAACATGGGAAGGTCCTTACCGGATTATAGCTATCACCGGTAAATGATCATATGAATTGAAAAATCAAGATGGAGTCAAACTACCAGCAATTGGAATGTGACTCACCTCAAAAGGTATTATTGCCGATAATTTCTGCCGACGCTGAAAGTATGTGCTGCACTATTTTTTTCTTTGACCAGTTTTTGTCCCAATCGGATTTTTCTGGTAAGATTTTTAATGAGGCAGCAACAAAAATCATACTACGAAGGAAGCATCATCGACAAAGGCAAGACCTTTAAATATCAAGGCACTAAAATTCTCACATCGATGGTAAACAATTATGTGGATGGTTAAATAATCTTTGACTCGATGACAAGCCTCACTTTCCGTTATTAAAAAGGATTATTTAACCTTTCACAAGTTGTCTCTATCGATGAAGCAACAATATGGATACAAGGCTTCCAGTGTTCGAATTCGCATACTTTGCTTTTCGAACATTGGGGGGAATATTATCTGATACGACACCAGGAGTGCCACGAAAATCGGGGACTATGAAAATGAGGATTAATGTTTCATGTGGACCGGGGATTGAATGATCAGCTCCGAAGAAATAAATTGTACAAGTTAGCCACATGTATTGGCAAATTTATTTACTTAAGAAAATGAATGCATGTGTACTTTTAAAGATAGAGGGTATAAAAACAAAGTGCTTTTATTTTTATCTTATTTCTTGTGCAAATGATGAGTTAATTTTATTATCTGAAAGTTAACAAAAACTTCAAATGCTTGGGCTGGAATGAACATGAGACGTCCTCTTCAAGAGCACCATAAATATAAGAGCCTTCTCTTATGAAACCCTCACAATAAAGGGTAGGTTCCTGAATAGATTATGCCCGAAATCAAAAGTTATCGGATGAAGAAATATACCTGAAGCTTTATCAATTAAACGAAAAAAGGATATTTTTACACAACACTTAAGAAAAAAAATTCTTTTATTAAAGTTCCAAACCCAATAAAAGGTTTGGCATAATTACAAAAGATAAAGAAAAAGAGAGAAAAATTCTACATCATTCATTGCCACCAGAATCCAAGGGGAGAGAAGGGTCTATATTTCCTCCGATAGAAGAAGATGAATCCACTACCGGTTCAGGGCCTTTATCTTCTTTAGTCTCCCCTTCGGTTCCCGGGCTGAGCAGGAAGACTTTCGCGAGCAGTTAACTCCAGTTCTCGGGCCTTGGCAATACAATCATCAATATCGGCAATGCCCACTTTGGATTACTCCAAAGTTTTCCTCTTTATATGATATATAACATAGGTCTTCTCGAAGACAAGGGAATCCTCCTGATCCTGGAGTTTTGCTTGGAGTTTATCAATTTCGGCATGGAGTTTTTCTTTTTCAACCTTCAAGGCTCTAAGGCAGGAATCAAGCTCAATGCTGGTAGTTGAGTGAAGACATTTTTTCTCCATGGCCCTTTTAAGCCTCTCATCCATTCTGGCTCTTTTCTCCTCGGCGGTATTGGCCTCCTCAGTTTTGGAGCATAAGTTGGCCTTCAAGTTATTAATTTGTTCCTAGAAGACAGACTCGTGCTCGACAACGGTGATCAGGTCATTGTGGAGTTTGGACCACTTAGCCTTAGCCTCTTGAAGCTTTTCATGTAATTGGGCAGCTTCTTGGATGCGGGCCAATCTATCTTGTTCAGTTTGCTGCAACCGAGCCTCGAGCTCACTCATCTGTTCAATTTTAGCCTCCAGTACCGGGAGGCACGTGACCAGCCGATTCCTTCCATCCAAAAGTTGATCCCGTTCGAAAGTAAGTCCTTGTTTATCAAGAATCATTCTTTGCAGGCCCTCGAAATCAAGGAGGTTGGTCTAAAAAAAGTTAGGGTTAGAGTTAACACGGAAACATGTAAGCGATAAAGAATATAGAAGGGAATTAGTATGATACATATGTCGCACAGTGCATGTTGTTATTTATTAGGCACTCCCTAGAAAGGGGTCCCATCTTCTTCCAATCCTTCTACGAAGCCAGCGGCTTTAGATAATTAGCAAGCTCCACATGCTTGGATAAAATATGACACTTTTTCAAAACCTAAAGAATGACATTTCGCCTCCCTCGAGGATCTTGAGAAGAGAATGAGTAATCATTTTCCAAGTTTCCATGGTTAGATGACCTAGGGGGAGAATCATTCCTTTCGTAGGCATCTAGTACCGGTGGAGGCAACACAATTGGTACTGGTGGCGAAAGAGCAGCGGGTGTTGATTGGTAGGAATATGTTGGTGTAGAAGGAGAAGAATCAGTTGTGGCAGAAGGGTTGATGGCTGTTACTTGATCAGTGTTTGGGAGTAGAATAGACTCAGGGTCTGAACTCCTTGGACCAGAGACAACAATAGGGGCCGGGAAGCGAGAATCAGCATTCTCGACCAGGTCTATCTCACCCCAAAGTTCCTGAATTTCCTCTGATAGTAGGTTTTGAAGCTCCCTCGGCTGAGCATCTGCTTGAGCTGATAAAAATCCTTTTTTTCTTTAAAGGGGAGACTCTTCATCACTAGCTTCCCCTTCGTCAAAGAGGACAACTGTGGGCGGCTCGGTTGGCGTCTTCTTCACCCTTTTCTCCTGAGTCCCATACGAAGAAGAACATCTTCTCTTCGGTTTCTTGCTCGTGGACTGGGGACTCCGAGAGGAGGCACCCTCACTGAAGGTTCGGGCAGATCCACGAGCTCTGCTCGGGGCAAGGGCATTTTGAAATACCCTCCTAGCCTCCTCGGGATCATCTAGGGCGTCAACTTCAGGGCAGGTGACGGAATCCCTTGGAAGCTCTATGTAAGGCAAACATGGAGTTAGCAAGTTATTCATGAGATTTCTTGTGTTCGAACATGGATAAAATAAAAAAGGACTCTAGCTTACCATGGTTCTTGTCCTTCCACCCATATTTAGGAGTCATTTGCTTCCACCGTCGGGATTCCTGAGTTGTAATGTCCAAAATTTTCTGAACCTATTGGTCTAGACCTTGAACCCATGGAGGTTCCCCGCAAGTAGCTGAAACAAAAGAAACAGAAAATCAGCAAAATAGAAAGTTATCTTTTTACGAAGAAAGGAAGCAAATAACTGAAGACTTATAAAACAAAGGTTCCACGACTCGGGAAAAGCTAGAGTTGTGGTCTGGATGATATCCCTGGTAGAAATAACGGCGAACCATTCCATCCATCTACGATTGTTGTCATCCTCTACGTTGGTAAGGAGAGTGTAGTGACCATGCTTGTTGAGTTTTAATACTCCCCTACGGAAAATCTTGGGAGAGTAAAGGTTTATCATATGTGCAAGAGTTAGGGTTTCCCCAGTTTCAGTGCATAACTGATGAAGGCAGGACACCGTTCGCTATATAGATGGGCCTACTTGTGCTAATCAGACATGATATCGGTGGCAAAATTTTAAAATTATTGGGTCGAGCCCTTCACTCAACCCCAAAGAGAATGGACCCAAGGTAAAGAGATACATATAGACATGTGTGAATCCCTCCTTGGAGTAGGTAACACGCTCTACTATATATGGGGCGAGGATTTTAACACTGGGGCAGTTGTAGCCTTCCTTCATGGTTGGGACACTAGAAAGGCGAATGTGTGAGGGGTATCTGTGAACTGGCCAAAACCGGTGGACTTGAGAAGTTACAGGAGAGGTTTTTCTTAAAGATTGTTTGCAGTACTGCGATGAAGTGGTATGATGGTATTAATAGTTGGAGGATCAGACTTAATGTCAACCTCCTTGGTTTTGTTTTTCCTTCGAGCCTCCACCGAGGAGAACATCAGTGTTTTTGAAAGAAGCAATATAAGAAGAAGAAGACATGGTGGTAAAAGATTAGCAAAGATATTCTTACTGAGAAACCTGAGTGCTGTAAAGAAGGCTCTAAGAAAGTTCAGAAAAAGAGATGGATTGTGAGAGTAGTAAAAGAGAAGAGATAAAAATGATGAGTAGTGGAGAAGATATAGACGGCAAAAATTATGGTCATGATTACCTCGAAACCAGGCGAAAATACTTGCTGAATCACGGGGTAATACATGTCCAGGATATTAAATACGAAGAGATGTGTGTCTCTTCAAATGTTAGACACCGTTCAAGAACTTTCCCGCCAAGAAAGGAATATTCATCTACTTCTTGGTAATATTGAGTTGCGTCACCAGAAAGTAAGGAGGCTATTTGTGTGGGGTGAAATTGGTTGGTTACAGGTGGTTGGATAGCAAGGTGACACGTGGAACCAAGAACAAGCAGAAGTTGAGTCAGTAAATAATTGACATCGGTTACGAGGTATATAACCGATACAGAGTGAATCCCGAAATAAGCATAACCGATGGTGAAGATTCAGATGCTTGACATCGGGTAATACTAAATGAGCAGTCGTTACAGAGAATATTTATATTCAAAGCCAGCCGTTATGCACCCATCAATGACACTTTTATTCTCATTCAAGAAAAGCTTGATTTTAGAATCTTGTCTCCCTAGGAATAGCTATAAATACCAGATTGGCAACTCTTGTAAGGGACGACAGATTTCGCACACAAAAGTTATAATATATTGTTTCAAGCTCAATCAAAAGTATTTTTTTTATCATTGTTTTATCATTGTTACTATTCTTGCTCTAGGGAAGAAGAGCTCAGAATCGGGCTTTTTATCTTCCTTTTGATTTAAATCGCTAATCCTATTTTTGTTCTATCTCTTTATCATTTTCGGATCAAATCGATTCGCTTGTCTATAAATCACGTTACAAATTTAAGTGTACCGTTTTACGGCTAAACATGTATGTGTTACACAGTTAGTATTGGGAAGGTGATGTATTTAACATGATAATTCGATTTGTAAATTAATGGTATTAGGTCACTGACCTTGGCTAGGATCATTTGCAGAGGCGGACTAAAATTTAAAATTAATGAGTTCCAAATTCTAGACCTTTTAAGTTATTGAGTTCTAAATTAAAAATGTATACATATTCAATAGATTTCTTAGGACAAATATAAAGTTTGGACTAAAAATATTGGGTTCGGCTGAACCCGCACCTGAAGAGCTAGCTCCGCCCCTGATCATTTGTTCTGTTTTCAATTCAAGCATGTTGTATAAACCGTCACAATGAGCAGCTAGCACAAGTATAAATACCCATGAGTACGTCTACATTTATGTTAATATACCATTCATTCTAGTATACAGTTTCAGAAATAATCCAAATTTTGCTTATAGCTTTGAGATGGCCGACGATAATGAAAGCTCAAGCTCAAGCTCATAATTAGTCATTTCCAATTGGGGAAACTGCACAAGAGAAGGGGCTGTCCTATGTCCCAAAGTGTTACATGATGCCACCTTCACAGCGGCCTCATGCCGATCATCATTCAAGAGTCTCTCCTCCTCCAAGTCAAACAAAAGCATAAAAATATACTACTACACTAAATACAATAACACTAGTAAATTATCCGAGTTTCACGCGATTTTTACATAAAGGAAAAAAAGGAAGCTGATATCTTTCATTTAGTATATTCTTCTTTAAGCATTTCTACTAATAATAATAACAAAAATAAACACGACCCATGAACTACTGTCATAGACAAAAGTAAAATTAGAAACTTATAAATAGAAATGTAGAGGAAAAATCAACTAATAAGTTCCATTACCATCTAATTTAAGAATACACCATAAATTCGTAGCAAAATTTGCATAGAATAGCATGGTTCGATCGAAAAATACGTACCTACGCCAGTTATTAAAGGAGTAAGATTTTAATTTGGTTATAATTTATGAAATCACTTGGTAAGCAGTACTTCTCATGTAAATATCATCTATTAACTTGTCTCATTTTGCGTCTTAAGAAAAGATGAATAATGAAAATAAATAATTCCTGCAAAAGAAAAGTTAAATAAAAAACTCAAAACTAAAATTTAGAAATTATACTCTTCACTGCATGAAGGTAGTTAGACATATTTTTTATAGTAAATATATGATAATAACGATAATCATTCTCATTGTCATAAATGGCCGCAATATAATTTTTTGAAATTGAGTTGAAAAGACAGTTTATGCATGAAAATCCTTGTGGCAATATCTTTTCCCCATTGACCCATCCCTAACTCTTGGGTAATCACAGACCAAGTTAAGTCAATTATGCTAACTAATATTACGAAATTTAATTTCTTCGGATTTGTATTCTGCCAAAACTATTTGTTTTGTCATGAAGATGCTATCGGTCAACTAACTTAAGTCAAATAGAAGATGGTCAAAGTTTATTTATAGTTTCATTTCACATATTATTATAAACTAATATTTTCGCTTTCCCCTTTCAATCTTTTTGTTCTTTAATCTAGGACGTCTGATTTGTTTAAATGTAGATTTTAACCTATTCTGATTTGGTCATTCTCATTTCATTACCAAGGAAATTTAAAAAAAATAGAAAAATGTATTTTTCTTTTAATATTTGTGCCATTTAGAAATCTTAAGTTTTGACAAATAATACACGTATTGAGTAACTTCTATTTTTATTTAGTTAGTTAGTGTAAGAAAGATATTTAGTTAAGTTTTCTTATTTTATAGCTAGTAGGTATTTTATTTCTATTTAGATAAAAAGATTTAAGAAAGGAGAAAAATGGGAAAATTTAGTCATAGCGTCATCCTTTTGATTTAATTTTTTGCAAATTTTTCCCTTTGTCTCTAAGCCGTTACTGTTTCTTCTTCTGCAAAAAATGCCTTCCTTCTTCGCCCATATTCCCATATCCCATCCAAAATCGCCAAATCGCCCTATTTTTATTTTTTCTTGAAATAGTTTCTCCGACTTTTTCAAAACATCATCACACACTCTCATAAATTATCACATAGAACAGACAAAGAAAAGTTAAAGGTCGAGATGGTCATAGATTTTATAGAGCCGTAAAGGTATCTAGCAACAATAAAGAATCCAAACTACTACTGCTTTATCCATAGAAAGAAAAACAAAATAGTATACATTGGACGCAGAAATAATTATAAAAAGTCAATAATTGGATTATTACATCTGATTAATAAATGAACAATAAAATAAATAATGTAAATTGGAG
>AWOL01S0202975.1:3899-14477 GCA_000715115.1 Nicotiana otophora
AAACAAAATATTTTTGTTTGTAAATTTTCTTTTTCTCTTTACAAATAGAAATAAACTTTGTATTCTAAAAGTGTGAATATTTTTGTATTTTTATAAACTCTACTAAAAGTGAGATAAAGTTTAAAAATATCAAGATTAGACCTAAAAGAAATATTTACACTAAAATAGTATAGAATTTGGGTGGTCAAAAATTAGTTATTCACAACGACCACAACAAGAAAGCCTACATCGGTTGCAAGCTTCAGGAACCAGGTAAATTCCATCAACTCTTAACTAATAATGCAGATTTGTTTGCCTTTTCCCATGCGAACATGCCAGGTATCCTGAAAGAGGTCGCGACACACAAGTTAAACGTCGACCCATTCTCTCCCCGATAAGACAGGTTAGGCGAAAGTTCAATTCTATAATAAACGATGTAGTCCGCGAGGAGGTCGAAAACTTGCTGGAAAATGGCTCCATCAGGGAATCAAAATACCCTCAATGGGTCGCCAACGTGGTCATGGTGAAAAAGAAGAACGAAAAGTGGCAGATGTGCGTAGATTTTACAGATTTAAACTAATCATGCCAAAAGATTCATTCCCGCTGCCTCATATCGACCAGCTCATTGACGCAACTGCCGGGCACGAACTGCTGAGCTTCTTGGATGCTTAGTCGGGCTATAATCATATCCTTATGGAAGAGGAGGACCAGGAGAAGACCACCTTCATCACCTACCAAGGAACGTACTGCTACAGAATGATGCCTTTCAGACTGAAAAACGCGGGGGTGACGTAACAAAGGTTGGTGACCAAAATGTTCAAGGACCAACTCGGCAAGACCATTGAGGTCTACATAGACTATATGTTGGTCAAGTCCAAAAGAAAAGAAGATCACATTGACCACCTGAAAGAAGCCTTCAATATACTCAAGCGGTATAGGATGAAGCTGAATCCTGAAAAGTGTGCATTCGGCGTGACCTCAGGAAAATTCTTGGGCTTCCTAGTATCACAAAGAGGCATAGAGGTCAACCCCGACCAAATCAAAGCCATAGAAGGAATACCAGAGTACTTGATCAGCAAAAAGTTGGTTCAAAGGCTGACCGACCACATCGCCCCCTGTCGAGATTCATCTCACGATCGTCTTACAGATGCCATAAGTTTTTCGGCATACTCAATAAGGACAACGACCTCCAGTGGACTTTCGAGTGCGTTCAAGCCCTGAAAGAGTTAAAGGTTTACTATCATCACCGCCGTTGCTATCCAAAGCAGAACCTGGTGAACGTCTTTTCGTCTACCTTGCCGTATCTGAAGTAGCCCCGAGAAGATAAAAGGTACGCAATCTCCCATCTATTACATTAGCAAAACTTTAAACGACGCCGAGACGAGGTACCCCTACCTCGAAAAGTTGGCCCTGGCCTTGGTCGTAGCTTCATGAAAGCTTAGACCCTACTTTGAATGCCATCCCATCTCGGTTGTCACAACTTTCCCCTTAAAGAGTATTTTGCATAAGCCCGAGCTATCAGATAGGTTAGCCAAGTGGTCCATAGAGTTAAGTGAGCATGATATCACATATCAACCGCGGACGGCAATAAAATCACAAGTCCTTGCCGACTTTGTCGCCGACTTCAGTGCAAAAATAATGACCGAAGTCGAAAAAGAAGCCGCCCACGCTTCTCCACAAGCACAAGATTTATAGATTATGTACAACGACGACGCTTCTAATGCATCAGGTTTTGGACTAGGACTTGTGCTTGAGGTCCCGACAAACGAAGTAATTCGCCAGTCCATAAGATGCCCGGACATGACTAATAACGAAGCCGAGTATGAGGCCGTGATTGCAGGATTAAAGCTAGAACTCAAGTACGGGGCGAGACGGGTCATCCTACGCTGCGACTCTAAACTCGTCGTCAACCAAGTCACAAGTACTTTCCAGATTAAAGAGCAAAGGTTGCAAAAATACCAGACCGAGATCCACAAATTACTGCTCGAGTTTGAGGAATGCCAACTCGACCAGATCCCTAGAGCATAAAACATTGAAGCAGACGGCCTCGCCAAATTAGTGGCTGCCAATAAAAGCATAACTGGATAAGGAAACATGGTCACCCTCCTCCACTCGTCGATAGATCAAATTGAGGTAAGGACTATAAATCTAACTTGGGACTGGCGCAACCGTATTATTACATACTTGCAGAATGGCGTACTCCCAGATGATAAAAAGGAAGCCAAGAAGCTTCGGATGCAAGCGGCCAGGTACAACATCATTCACAATGATCTATACAAGAGGACGTATGGCGCCCCCTAGAGAAATGCTTAGGCCCGAATCAAATGCATAGCGTCCTAGAGAAAGTCCACGAAGGCTATTGCCGGGCTCATTCCGGCAACCGAACTCTAGTCAGATGCCTCATATGGGCAGGTTACTACTGGCCTACTATGAAAAAAGAGGCCGTAGACTTCGTAAAGAAATGTGAGCAATGCCAAAAATATGCCCCAATGATCCATCAAGCGGGCGAGCACTTCCACTCGGTCACTTCCCCTTGGCCTTTCATCAAGTGGGGGAATGGACATCGTCGGCCCCCTCCCTGCGGGGCGAGGTAACGTACGTTTTCTTTTGGTTTTAATTGACTATTTTTCTAAATGGGTAGAAGTAGGAGCATTCGCCCAGATACGCGAACAAGAAGTGATTGCCTTCATATGGAAAAACATTGTGTGCCACTTCGGCCTCCCCAAAGAGATCAGTTGAGACAACGGCCCCCAATTTACTGGAAAAAAGGTCGCCGAATGTTTTGAGAAATGGCATATCAAAAGAATACTCTTTACCACATATCACCCAGCGGGGCAACGGGCAAGCGAAATCCTCCAATAAATCAATACTGTATATTATGAAGAAAATTTTTGAGGACGCCAAAGGACTATGGCCAGAGTTATTACTAGAAGTACTCTGGGCCTACCGCACAACGCCAAAGACGAGCACAAGAGAGACGCCATACTCATTAGTCTATGGGATTGATGCGGTAATACCAATCGAAGTCGGAGAGCCCAGTTTGAAATACTCCCATGAGAGTGGGCCGAAGAACGACGAAAGCAGAAAACGGGAGCTCGACGAAGTCGAAGAATGGAGAGATATGTCCTACATAAGGATGATCGCCCAAAAACAGTAGGCATAATGCTACTATAACAAAAAGGCCAAGATCATACCACTCAAAGTCGGGGACTACGTGCTCAAGGCCAAAACACAAGAAAGCAAAGACCCGCGGGAAGGCAAACTAGGAACGAATTGGGACGGCCCATACAAAATCACGGCAGCAGCAAACAAATGGTCATTTCAACTAGAAACAATGGAAGGAAAACTACTACAAAATACCTGGAGCGTCGCCCACCTCAAGTACTTCAACTTTTAAGAATAAGCGTCCTCCAAGTCGTACTCTTTTCCCCTCACTTGAGTTTTGTCCCAATTGGGTTTTCTCAAGAAGGTTTTTAACGAGGCTACAATGGGGACACTTCAAGTCGGAGTACGGATAGAAAAAGGCACCAGACGGTCAATTCATTGCCCCACCTCTCGACATGTCTCTATGTCGCCCAATAAAGGGACTAGATAGATTGGGATTGGAATGCCAACTCGAAAAACATGTAAATTCCTCCAAATATATGAGCAAAACACAAATGTATGTTTACCCATGTTTCCGCCAGAGCAACATTGCCTCAACATATATTCGACCCCGACCATCATTAAGTTTTAAGTTACATTCGACCTCGCTCGAATTAACCACGGGTTACATTCGACCTCGTTCGAAGTAACACCCATACGACCCCCGACCATGGTTAAGTTACATTCGAACTTGCTCGAATTAATTACGGGTTACATTTCGACCTCGTTTGAAGTAACACCCTTACGGCCTTTGGCTATGGTTAAGTTAAGTTACATTCGACCTCGCTCAAATTAACTATGGGTTACATTTCGACCTCGTTCAAATTAACACCCATACGGCTCCCGGCCATGGTAAGTTTAAGTTATATTCGACCTTGCTCGAATTAACCACGGGTTACATTCGACCTAGTTCGAAGTAACACCCATACGGCCCCCGACCATGGTTAAGTTAAATTATATTCGACCTCGCTCGAATTAACTACGTGTTACATTTCGACCTCATTCCGAATTAACACTCATACGGCTCCCGGCCATGGTAAGTTTAAGTTACATTCGAACTCGCTCGAATTAACTACGGGTCACATTTTAACCTCATTCTAATTAATATCCATATGGCCCCCGGCCATTGTTAAGTTTAAGTTACGTTCGACCTCTCTCGAATTAACTAATTCGACCTCGTTCGACACACATAAACCAAGCTTCTACGACTAAAGAGGCCAAACGGCAGAATAAAAGAAAGAAATATATAGGCCTGAATAGAAGAAAATATCATTTTATACTTCAAATATATTCCTTACAAGGGCTAATACAGACGCCCACAAAAGTATTCACAAAATTTACAAACATAAAGAAGAATAATTAATCGCCACCTGACCCATCAACACCATCTCCACCATCGCCGTCGCCATCGGGATACTCGTCCTCGTACCAGGTGTCCTGCTCAATCCCAGCCACATCTTCCTCGCCATCACTGGCCTCTAGGTAGCAAAGGGTCATATCCGCAAGCGACTCGAGCTGAATGCGTCTTAGTAAGAGCATCTTCAAAGTCGGCTTNACTACTACAAAATACCTGGAGCGTCGCCCACCTCAAGTACTTCAACTTTTAAGAATAAGCGTCCTCCAAGTCGTACTCTTTTCCCCTCACTTGAGTTTTGTCCCAATTGGGTTTTCTCAAGAAGGTTTTTAACGAGGCGACAAGGGAAATACTTCAAGTCGAAGTACGGACAGAAAAAGGCATCGGACGGTCAATTCATTTCCCAACCTCTCAACATGTCTCCAGGTCGCCCAATGAAGGGACTAGATAGACTGGGACTGGAATGCCAGCCCGAAAAACATATTTCTCCAAGTATATGAGCGAAACACAAATGTATACATATTTCTCCAAGTATATGAGCAAAACACGAATGTATGTTCGCCCATGTTTCTGCCAGAGCAACGTTGCCTCAATATCTTCTCGGCCCTCGGCCACAATTGAAGAAATAACATTCAACCTCACTCGAATTAAATCACATTCGATCTCTCTCAAATTAAGATCTGTACGACCCCCGGCCATTGTTAAGTTTAAGTTACATTCGACCTCGCTAGAATTAACTGACATTCGACCTTGTTCGAATTAAATAACATTCGACCTCGTTCGAATTAAATCACATTCGACCTCGCTCGAATTAAATCACATTTGACCTCGCTCGAATTAAATCACATTCGACCTCTCTCGAATTAAATCACACTCTACCTCGCTCGAATTAAATCACATTCGGCTTCGCTCGAATTAACTACGAGTTACATTCGACCTCGTTCGAATTAACATTTGTACGGCCCCCGACCATTGTTAAGTTGAAGTTACATCCAACCTCGCTCGAATTAACTGACATTCGACCTCGTTTGAATTAAATAACATTCGACCTCGTTCGAATTAAATAACATTCTACCACGTTTGAATGTGATTTAGTTTGACCTCGCTCGAATTAACTATGAGTTACATTCGACCTCGTTCGAATTAACATTTGTACGGACACCGACCATTGTTAAGTTTAAGTTACATTTGACCTCGCTCGAATTAACTGACATTTGACCTCGTTCGAATTAAATAACATTCGACCTCGTTCAAATTAAATCACATTCAACCTCGCTCGAATTAAATCACATTCGACCTCGCTCGAATTAAATCACATTCAACCTCGCTCGAATTAAATCACATTCGACCTCGCTCGAATTAACTATGAGTTACATTCGACCTAGTTCAAATTAACATCTGTACGGGGCCCGACCATTGTTAAGTTTAAGTTACATTCGATCTCGCTCAAATTAACTGACATTTGACCTCGTTCGAATTAACACTTACTGGTCCCCGGCCATAACCAAAACTAAATTCAATATTCGACCTCGTTCAACACATATAAACCAAGCTTCTACGACTAAAGCAACCAAATGGTAGAACAAAAGAAAGAATCGTACATGCCCGAAGAGAAGAAAATAACATTTCATACTTCAAATATATTCCTTACAAGGGCTAATACAAATGCCCGCAAAAGTGTGCACAAAATTTACAAACAAAAAGAAGAATAATTACTCGCCACCTGACCCAGCAACACCTTCTCCACCATCGCCGTCGCCATCGGAGTACTCATCCTCGTACCAGGTGTCCTGCTCAATCCCATCCACGTCTTCCTCATCGGCCTCTGGGTTAGCAGGGTCATAGCCGCAAGCGACTCGAGCTGCACGCGCCTTAGTACAAACATCCTCAAAGTCGGCTTCAAGGACCTCCACGTCGTCATCAAACTTTTACATATATCTAGCTGAGGCTCAGTGTGGATCCACTTCTAATATAAATCCCTCGGAACAGCAGAGAAAGCAGAAGCATGAGAGGAGGACGGTTGAGCCGATAATTGCGCCTTCTCAGCCTCGAGAATGATGACTTGGTCTCCAAGGTTGGAAACCTCTTTTTCTACCTCCCATATCCGCTCATCGAGCTGCTCTTCTCTGAGTTTAGTCGTCTCCAAATCATTTTCTTGCTCAGATCGAAAAACGCGGATCACAACATCCAAAGCTTCCACTTTTATCGAAGCCGTCAGCCGAGCCAACTCGGACTTCTCCATGTCGGCTATCTTCTCGGTGACCTCGCCACTCAAGGCATCGGCCCTGACCAAACATTGCTCTAGTTCGGCCCGCAGAAAATGTTGCACTTGTCGATGACCCTCATTAACTCGTCATCGTTCTGCCTCAGCTTGTCCCTGATAGCTTGGAAGTTGCCACTCTCTCCAAACCACCTACAGATCTCACGATGTTTGTCACGGTATTCAAGGTACTTCCTCTCTATCTTCTTCAAAATGGTTTTGTGCCTCTCCTCTCGGCGAGCGCTCTCAATCTCCAAGATAATGAATTGAAAAGAAAAATGAAAAAGAGGAAGAAAATCAGTCAATCAAAAGAAAAAGTGTGCAACGCAAGCAAACTAGAAAGGTCGGAAAACTTACCCTAAGGGCAAGACCGTCTATGCCCGTCGACTGGGTTCAACGGCTCGAGGGTCCTGCCCTCCGCATTGGAGCAAAGAGGACCTAAGGAAGGGACCACGTCTTTCGTGTTCACCAGCAGGTCCCGGTCTATAGGGATCACGATAGTATGAGTGGACCCTTTCAACCTTACTTCCACTCGAGTGGACCTCTCGCTCAGCATCCGCACCTCATTGGCGTCAATGTCGGAGCCGGTTTCATAGCCTTCCTCGGCGATGCCCTTATATCTCCCCTCAACTGACGAGGGAACGTCAACTGGTATCGAGGACGATGACTCATCTCTCAGTACGGTACCCGCAACTTCCACAGGCGACCCGCCAACTCCAACCTCAGCCTCAGGCAAAGGTATACTTCCTACGGCCCCCGTTGACAGCAGAACAGTGGTTGGCTCACAATCACTCCTTGTAGAATCTACTGCTCGAATTGTTCCATTGCCAACATCCACCGACCTCCTTTTACGAGAGACCAAATCCTCCTCGCTCGGTGATGACTCATCTATTAAACGCAGCACGGGAAGAGCCGGAGTCCCTAATACTCAAGCCACCGACGGTCGAGTTGGTCTAGCCAGAGCCAGAGGCTGAACAAAGATGGATGACCGGGTAGGTTTGGTCGCGGTCGCAGCTGGGGCAGGCCCCGTTGTAGTGGTCACTTGGCGGAACGCATGAGTAGGAGCTTTCAACCTCCTAGAAGCTCCCCGGGCTAACAACAAAAGAAAAGAAGAAGGTTGAGGTCAATCCACACAAAATAATAAGAAGTAGACGATCAGAAAGCTGCAACAACAAAGACTAAGACAAGCAAACTCACCGGTAAGCTTAGGCACGAACTTCGTACGGAAGGCCTACCATTCACGAATCCCCACTATATGAGGGAGGACCCGACTAACCCAATCGTGAATATCGTCGACCAAATGAGGGGGTTCAACCTTGGCTACATGAAGAGCAGGCGATGTCAATACAATTGAAATCAGCCAAAGCGAAATACAAGGAGAGAAAAAGGAAGAGGTACTTACGGGCGTTGTTCCAAATCTCGGGGAACCCGCTTGTATTAACCACCATATCCTCAGTTGTGGCGTAGAAGTAATTGAGCCAAAATTGGCGGTTTGCCTTGTCATCCATTTTCACCACTAAATATTTGCTGCCTCGGTGGCGAAGATATAACATCGTCCCTCTGTGAAATTTGGGAGCGAAGAGGTGCATCAAGTGACGAAGGGTTACCTCGACCTCGGCTAACTCCGTATACTTCGAGATCATACGGATGAGTTTATAGATGTAAGGGGAAAGTTGAGCCGGGCAAACTTGGTAATTGCGGCAGAACTCCTCGGCCAAGGGGAGGATAGGGAAAGAATAGCCTACATAGAAGGGGTATGCGTAGAAGGCGCAGTACCCATGGCAGTGTATTTGCACCACATCATGCCCTGCAGAAATTAGGTCTATATGAGTGGGAATTTTGAATTTAACCCTAAACTCGACAAGGGCCACCTCTTTCATCAATGACTCCGAGATCTCAGGGTCGTCCTCAGGCATCTTCGAGAAGTCAGATCTAGCCTTCTCACTATAGGGAATTATTTCTCCACTGTAGGGAAGTTGTCATCCTCAGCAACAATGGCCGCCCTATCGTCATGGGAAGGCATGCACACTGCCAAGGGAACAGGATCAGATACTCCCCAGAACTAGTAGATGCATTAACCATCTTTGTGTGTTTATATGTGAAGAAGATACAAGCACAGAGGAATCGTGAGTAGCAGAGGTCACTAGAATCGGAGAAAACAGGGATACGAGAGTAAAGGTAACGAGAGCAGAAATTCTAAGTGAAGAAGCAAGGAAGAGATATAAGGATTCAATATTTGAGAATGCAAAGAATAAGGCAAAGGATCTCCTATCCCTATTTATAAGAATCCGAGCATCAGTACCGAGAAAGCAAACAGTCGATGACCAGTGCAACTATTGAAATGGCAGAGGAACGGGAAACGATGCAATCCATCGGAAAAATGTGTAATAATGATGTATGATGTCGTGATGTCACTCGGAATCGACGTGGCCATAGGTTACTGCTCACAAAGTGCCACGTTGCCATCTCGTCGAGAACGTCACTACTCGACCTGCTCGCCTAAATCTCCCAACCACGACTAGCAGAGTCCGCTCACCGAGGTCGTCCGAGAGTCGGCCTCAATAAACGGAGGGACTAACTGTATAGGCCAAAATCCGCCTTAAGGAGATTCAACATGAAGTGGTATTATGAAAAGTAAATTGGCCGAGGTCGATTAGTAAACGATAGGGCTCAAAGTCGAGCAGTCAATAATGACCGAAGTCGATTAGTAAATGGTAGGGCTCAAAGCCGAGCAATCAATAACGGCCGAGATCAAGTATGAGGGGCAGTAGTTAACGGCTAGTTTTGCAATATGATCTTTATGAGAATATCCCATTGAATATTCTCTGTACTTGTACTTTTAGGGTTAACTGGGGATATGTCCCATATAAATAGAAGAGGAGATAAGGTGAAAGGCATGCATTATTCTCTGATAAGAACACTCTTGGGAAAGAAGACTCTCTCTCTGGAAAAAAGATATACACTACCTTTCTAAAGAAATTCGATTGTCTGTTATTCCACATTTTCCCATCAGATTCAAGAATAGTTTCAATATTATAGTATTTATCTATCATTCATCATTGTGAGAAGGAGGAATCATCCACCTCATTCAATATTGGGTGAATCATTCTCCTTATTTACTTTAATGCCATTTATTATTATTTATTGCTCAACGTTCTTCTATCATTACTCATCTTGAAATATTGAATGTACACCGCATTTAATCCCCTACCAATATTGTTCTGTGTTATTTGTGTTAACTGATTATAGATCTGAGATCATTATCATTAGCTAGGTTTAACCCCTCATTACATAAGATTAATCAGTTTAATCAAGGGTTTACACTTTTTGGTCAAACAGATATATGAAATATTTGCATCATATTTGAATATTAGGTTCTAATCATGTCGGTAGGATAAATTTCGTCTTTAAAATTTGAATCACAATTTAGTGAACTAGGTTAACGGGATATAATTTAAAGAGGGCCTCATGTACAAATGCTCTAGTTATATAAATTCTCATTGCTCATATAACTTCATTCATGCTTGTCGATAAAATGTAATGCATACTAGGAATATTCAAAAGGATCGTATTAATATATTTTCTCTGGTTTTCTGTTTCGACTTTGTTCGAAAAGGTAATGAAGAATCAAAGTTGAAGTTGATTCCTTACATGCAATGAAATATTACAAAAGAGTTCAAATTAAACATTGAGTTACATTATCTGCAAATATTAGCGCATTCATTCCCATATTACGAGAAACATTACTTTGATTCTTTATCTAGGGTCATAAGTGACGTGACTGAATATCTCAAATAGTACTATACTTCATCTTAACTTCCAAGCAATATATACATATGGC
>AWOL01S0202976.1:36860-47901 GCA_000715115.1 Nicotiana otophora
TAAACCTAGAGCTCTGATACCAACTTGTCACGACCCAAAATTCCACCACAGGCATCGTGATGGCACTTAGTCTCTAAGACTAAGTAAGCCAATTATAATAACAATTCAAGCCATTTCTTTTGGAAATAGAATTTAGTACAATTGTTGAAACCAACAACGGAAATATTCAAACAACCTCCCAAGACTGGTAATAATGAGTCACGAACTCTAACTGAATACATGCAATGATCTCAAGGATCGAATATTCAATACTTTATGAATAATAATTAACAGTACAATAAAAATGAAAAGACTCCAAGGGATTGCGATGATCAAGCAACTCTACCTTGAATCCTTGAGATCGACAAGCTAACTCTACCTGAGTTCGATATCTTTAAAACCTAGCTCTGCATAAACATATGCAAAAATGTAGAATGAGTACACCACAGTCGGTACCCAGTAAGTATCAAGACTAACTTCGGTGGAGTAGTGACGAAGTACAATCAAGACACTCACTAGTTAAATAACCTGTGCAATATTACAGTATACGATAATAATGGAAACAAAAATAGCAGTGATGCAACAAGAAATCAATCAAGGATATGAATAACAAGGCCACATTACAAACAATTAATTAAGTCCCTCAAATATACGTCCTTAAAATGTAAGTTCTTTAAATATAAATCTTTCAAATATAAGTTTTTCAAATAAAAATCTTTAGAGTATAATCCTTTCAAATAAAAATATATTTCGAATATACCCCCTTCAAATAAATATCTTTTAAATATAATTCCTTCAAATAAATATCTTTCAAATATAATTCCTTCAAATAAATACCTTTCAACTATAATTCTTTCAAATAATATTTTTGAATATAATCCTTTCAAAAAAAGTCACCCTGTGACACCTCATTT
Organism: Nicotiana otophora; assembly: GCA_000715115.1. Classification (NCBI taxonomy): domain Eukaryota; kingdom Viridiplantae; phylum Streptophyta; class Magnoliopsida; order Solanales; family Solanaceae; genus Nicotiana; species Nicotiana otophora. The sequence continues at coordinate 37,754 of AWOL01S0202976.1, forward strand.
CATAATCATAAAAATACGGGTATCGGCCCACTTTCATATTTTCACGGTTACTCGTGCCCATATTTCTATCACAACCGCGCGGATAACTCACGTGCCAATAATAAAATCATAATATTTACCCGGCACCTCGTGCTCATATTTCTATCATAACCGCACGGACAACTCACATGCTAATAATAAAATCATAATATTTTCCTAGCAACTCGTGCCTATATTTCTATCATAATCGCACTAACAACTCACGTGCCAAAAATAAAATCATCATAATTGCTTAGCATCTTGTGCCCATATCATAATCCGCCCAGCAATAGCTACAGGCTCACAATTTCAATATGTATCACACTATTATCAAATTTACTGAATTAACAAAACAAGTTGCACAAGATATAAAAGTAATCACAAGAAAATCACCACATCACATAAGAATCACCAGCACAATATCCCCACATCATCACATAAATATTACCAACACAATAACCCCACATCATCACATGTCATCCCTGGAAATAGCCACCCTTATCTCTCATATATCCACCCTTATCACTCCTATAATAGCCACCCTTATCCCTCCGTCCTAACAATATCAATAGCCATCCTTATCACTCCTATAATAGCCAACCTTATCACTCCGCCCAGACGATATCGCAACACACATAAACACAGTGAAATGCCACCATTATACCCACATAATTTTAATAGTGGAATGCCACCCTTATGTCCTCATAATAACAACTAAAATAACTCAAACATTTACACGGAATAATATCACAACAATACAATACAAAAATTCATATCACAATTTGCCCATAGGACACCACCAATAGCAAAGAAAAAACAAAATCAATTAATTTCACAGCAAATAGCCTAAGGCTCCACACAACGTATATAAAATCCCAAAAAATAACGACAGGGATGGAAAAGTAACTCAACATAGGACAACGCCTTCTTTAGTCGAAACTTTTGATAAATATATGAATGCTTTAATTTAAACTTATTTAATTAATTAATTGCAGATGGAAAAATCTATAATATAATTATTTCCAGAAAATATCAAATCAACAAGCAGACGGAATTCACATAAAAATCTAAGTGGCAATCACACCAAATTATCATATAAATACAAACTCGACAAACAAAGAATGAGGCATGATAAATCAAGGATTTACTAAGTGCCAACCATTTTCCAATTTAATACACAAGGGTGTCTATGAAATTTAAATGGTATAATTTGTACATATAAACCAAGTACGTACTCGTCACCTTGCGTGCATGGCTTTCAATCACACAATTTCCACATAAGACTCAATGCCTAAGGAAAAACTCTCCACACAAGGTTAGGGAAGATACTTACCTTTTTGAAGTTAGGCCGATATTTCAAATCTCTTTCTTGCTTGAATTGACCTCTGGAAAGCTCAAATCTATACAAATTAATTGTATAACTTCATTAAAATTTATCGGAAACAATTCTGAAAAATAAAACGCGACTTAAATTTTTTTTCTAAAAAGTCAATCGAAAGTCAACGCGGGAACCGCCTCTCAGAACCCGACGTAAGTTTTACTAAATTCGATCCCCCATTCCGATACGAGTTCAACCATACTAATTTTATCAAATTCCGATAACGAATCGACCTCCAAATCTTAAATTTTTGTTCTTGAAAAGTTTTGCAAAAATCCTAATTTCTTCCATTTAAATCCGAAATAAACGATGAATATTACCATGGATTGATGAAATATAATCACTTTAGGATATAGGACACTTACCCAAGTTGAAATCGTAAAACAAATCCTCAAAATCGCCCAAGAACTGAGCTCCAAAAATCCAAAACTAAAGGGAGGAAATGACCATTTTTGGTCCTTATGTTTTCTGTCCAGTTGCGCTTCTACGGACTGATTTGTCGCATCTGTGGCTCGCTTCTGTGAGAAAAAATAATGCTTCTATGCTGCCTTCGCTTCTGCGAGCACTGTTGCCACACCTGCGATGTCGCAGGTGCGAAACAAATTTTGCTTCTGCGAGAAACCACCAAGCTGCCAGCTTCCGCTTTTGCGTTCCTACTTGTGCTTCTGCGATCACGCAGGTGCGCAGAAATGTCCGCTTCTGTGAGTTCAAGTCAGCTTCTGCCTAGCTCCCTTTCCAGTCACTTCTGCGACGTTGCTTTTGTGATCAACTTCTCGCATAAGCGGTTACACCGGTTGCTTTCCAGAAATAACAGAAATTCTATCAGCTTTTTTCAAGTCCAATTATGAGGTCTGTAACTTGGTCTTCTGCGGTCTGCACCTATACTTCTGCGTCCTCAAGACACTTCTTCTGCGGTCGCACAATTCTTGTGTGGTCCTCAATTCTAAGGGACTTGGAATTTGGGAATTTGCACACTCTCTGAACTTTGTTCCTAGCCCAGCTTTTGCGGCCGCACAATTCATGTGCGGTCCGCAATATGCTCAAAAGTCTGTTGGGAGTTCCTTTATCATCTACTGCCGCAGATGAAATTCTGCGGTCCTCACTTTGTGAGCTTCTGTGCCTTTTATTGCCTTGAGTTTAGATTACTCCCTTTTGAGTCCGATTTCATCTCGGGAGTCCAAATTCCAACGTTCCTGCAATTTAGCACATTTTATTAGTTTTAAGAACACAATTCAATGCTTTTAGACTAAAACAAAAGCTAAAAGGCGCTAATAAGTAGTCAAAATCTCCACTTATCAACTCCCCCAAACTTAAGTCTTTGCTTGTCCTCAAGCAAATAAAATAGTTCCCACCTCCAAAAGTTAAGGGACATTATACCTCAAACGGGCCAAGGAAAGCCTACAATTAATTCTCAAGCCAAGCAAAATTTACGATTACGCCTTAAAACACATTCGGGGAAAGTTCTAGACCTTTCGCACGGGTACTTAAACTAGCAACAAAACATCTCACTCCTCATGCAACTAGATTGTTAAAGAGGATAGAGTTGAGGGCCCACAATGACCACATTCAAGATTGAAGATCACTATGGTCCAATTAGACCACTCAATGGTATCAAAGTCAACACAAGAGTCACAAAGTCACTAACTAAAGCCATTTCCTTTTAAAAACCCTTGTCTCTAACCATAAGCATGTAGTTAAATATGTTGATAGCAAATGAAACATGTTTGACTCTTTGGGTTTAACTTAATAAGGTTTTGTTATTCATTATTACTACTACTATCACCTAAACACAAAACAGACTCATTCCCTTAAGAAGGTTGTCACGTCATCCATCGTTGGGAAGAGTCACCCGGTTCACACAACGACTACCTTTGGAAAGAAATATGGCATTAAAAAAACCAAAGGCTTATTATCTACTGAAACATAAAAAGATGCTACTTAATCAAAAAGAAGGTACTAAATCCAACACTAACTAACAAGAAAATAAACGTAAAGCAGCTACAAAACAAAAAACTATTGAAAGCAAAATGAATATACATAATGAGAGAGAAAGAGACGGTATATACATAATGAGAGAAGATAGAGAATATATACATAATGAGAAAGAAAAAGGAAATAGTATCAAGTTAAGTACAAGCCAAATGTCTCAGAATCAGAATAAGATCAAATAAACTCCACCCCCAAATAAAAATAAGTATTGTCCTCAATGATTTCAATATAAGATTAAAGGAAGCGGAAGAGTGAAGAAGACTCCATATGGCTCCTTGGATATCTCTGTGTCCACAACAACTTCACCGCCCTCAGTCTCCTCTAACTGGATCTCATCATCCTCAACTCTGGGAGTGACTAGGTTGGTGAACATCTAGCGCACTGCCTCGGTAGTATCGGCAGCCAGGTCTGGATCCTCAGACTGGACAGCTGGTGCCACTGGAGTTGATGGTGCTGATGGTACTGATAGTGTTGTAAGACCTGGATCAATCAGCATCTCAAATGGGAGATCTCCGCCTGCTTCAATCTTGGTCACCTGTCTCCGGAGCTTGTCAACTGATTTCTTGGAAGCCTAAGACTTTCTCATTTTCTTTACTTCCTTTCCCAGCTCCTCAATCACTGACCCATGTTGTACCAAAGTGTTCATTATGGTGGTTTGGTTCTCCAGGAGCTTTTTCAGTATCTCTTCCACTGTCGGAGGAACCTGAGGTACCGCAATAGATGACTGCGCTGCAAGAGTATTGGATATGTCAGACAACTTTGCAGTGGTTGTATGCATCCAGTTGTTAAGGCTCACCAGGGTCTGGGAGACTCACAGCGTAGAAAATGGAGCAGTAGGCATAGACACCGGCTTCAAAGCCAAGGTGGAACCTATGGCAGGAATAATAGTGGGAACTAAAGATGGTGGTAGAGGCATCACTGCAGCACTAGAGGAAGGCTCGACCGAAGAGGATGGAATGTCATCTACCTCTGCAACTATCATAGTTGGCTCATCAGACTAGTCTGTGGTGATAGACTGAAGACTTTTTCACTTAGGGTAGGTCGTATCCATCAAAGAATACCATGAGAAGGGCTTCTTCGGCCGCACCTTCGTATCATAATCCCTCGGCTCTACCCCTGCATCCGTGAGATACTCTGTAATAGTGTTGGGATACGGGTAAGACAAGTCATCTTGCCTTGCGATCACAGAGATGCTGGCCGATATCACGATACCCATATTGATCGGGTACCCGGCTATAATGGAAGCAACTAGAACTGCCTGCGGAATTGGAAGATAGGTCTCATTCTGGCACGGGTCTAGTCTCCTACAGACAAAGGTTTTCCACCCCTTCGCCTCAAAGCTCAGAGTGTTCCGCTGAATAGGAACCCCTGGTGTGATCCATGATGGTGGTGGCCCAGGAGCTACTAGCATTTCTGCTAACCAAGGACGGGTTGTCTCCCCGAGTGCACACTTCTCCAAGTACTATATGGGATCGACATCATCAAACCCCAAGTAGGTGTTCACGATATGCTGGTCAAATCGGACCTTGAGGTTTCTCACTTTTGTAACCTTTGTCCCCTTCTTGATGTGCATCACATTGGCATAGAATTCCCGAACAATATACTTCTTTGCATCCATCATGCTCTAGGTGAACCACATCCACCATTTTCGCTCTCTAAACTATCTCAAAACCGCAGGGTTGTACTTTGCTAGATCCTTCAAATGAAACTAATGCTCAAGAGTGAGAGACCTCACTGGCCACTACTCACAAAAGCTAGAGAAAACAGTCAAACTAACAAACTGATCTTCCTAGAACTCTTTCTTCTTCGACCTTTCAAGGCTGACAGCTATAACACCTCCCCATCGACCATCATCGGGGATGTCATTCATAGTAGTATCTAGTGCCTAAGGTACAAGTGTAGAAGATGGCTCAGAAGCCTGACTAGTACTTTATGAACCCTCAGAAATGCTCTGAGATGTGGATGACTCGTCCCTGAGTTGATACCGTCCTGGTGGCTTTGATTGGACAGGCGGCTGCTATTGAACCGAGTTTCCCTCCTATGCTTCCCTAGATGAGACATAAGTACTGGACTTGGAGGGCTCTGCATTTCTTCCTTGGTCGGCCGTAGCCTTCTTTGTTATTATCTTTTGTAGGGCGAGGGGTAAGGCATACTTGCCTCGACCCCTGGAAAGTTCTCCCCTCCCCATTGACGTATCACCTCTTCCGTGCGATCTAACCAATTTCTATACCAAGCAAAAATAGGTGTCAGTTGAAATTCAAGTGCAAGAATGCAAGAACACACCATAGAGACAGTGAAAAACACAGTTTAAAACATGCTTGCAGGGTAGGGATTGCGGTCCGTAGAATTTCCGTTACGGCCGCAGAATGGGCATTGTGGACCGAAAACGTTTTCAATGCGGCTACAAAATGGATTGTGATCTTCACAATTCGTATTGCGGCCGCAGCTCAGACACCACCAAAATTCCAACTCTCTGATAATAGAGAAAAGGTTGTCTTGCGGCCGCAACCAGCTCAGACCTCCTATCGCAGAATCATACTTAACTAAATTTACCTAGAATCAACTTCTGTGGACCGCACAATTTCTTGTGAAGCTGTATATTTCAAAATAATCACGATCAGAGTTCTAGGATTTGCAATTTTTGCACAAATTTAACATGGTAGTAGTGTATAATCGTGAAAACCTATTTACCCATTCCCCATAGAGCAAGTACTAGTTGACACACTATAGTTTTAACCCTACATGGTTGCATAATTGAATTCTAATGACAAATGACCTAAAACTAACTAACAAGTTGTAAATTAAACTAAAAATTGAAAACTTCTACAAGTAATTGAGGCATACCAGATATGAAGTAGTGCAAATGAGTGATCACATATGTTGAGTGTGTGTGGCAGATAATTTCCCAGATGATTGCAATTCTTTAGACTTTTGAATGCTCAGAGAGGTAAAGAGTGTAACAGTAGCCTCAAGCCTTCTATTTATACTTGTCGAGTTTTTCTAAAGGAAAGATGAGTGAGTGCGGCCGCAAAATTCCAATTGCGGTCCGCACTCTGTTACCTGAGGGCTCAGAAACCCTTTTGTTGTTGCGGTCCGTAGAATTTTCTGTGCGGCCGCAGAATTTGTTGCGGAACGCAGATTAGCCATTTCTATAACAAACCAACTTCAGAGAGTTGTCATTTTCCCACTTCAATTTGTGCGGTCTGCAATGTAATTATGCGGTCGTAGAAGACCTTTTGCTGCAACAACCATAATTGTGTGGTACGCACAATACAATTGTGGTGCGCAATTCTTTCCACACATAGCCAAATTTCTGGACATATTTCCTGTAAAGCACACTCAACCCTGCAACACATTTTAAATCAAGTTAGCACAAAATAACACTTATCTACAAAAGAAGAAAAGAAAAGAAAAATAAACATGGTTTTCCTCCCAAGAAGCGCTTGATTTAACGTCGCGACACGACGCAGATTACCATCATTTTAAATGAATCACAGCCACAACATGGCCATCACCAACTTTTCACAAATAGTACTTCACCCGGTGACCATTGACTCGGAATACCTCATCATTCTTATTATTCAAGTCCAGTGCACCAAAGGGTGTCACACCCACAACTTCAAACGGGTCACTCTATTTAGACTTTAACTTTCCGAGAAACATCTTTAACCGAGAGTTGAACAATAACACAAGATCATCCTCTTTGAACTCTTTGTTCCAAATGTACTTGTCATGAAGACATTTCATCAGCTCTTTGTATAAGGACAAACTTGTGTATGCATGGTATCGGAACTCATCCAACTCATTCAAATGTGTCACTCTCAAGTTAGCGGTGACATCCCACTTAATATTCAACTTCTTTAGAGCCCACATGGCTTTGTGCTCAAGTTCTACCGGAAGATGACAAGCTTTTCCGAACACCAACTGATATGGAGACATTCCGATAGGTGTTTTGTAAGTTGTACGATAAGCCCATAAAGAATCATCAAGTTTCTTGGACCAATCCGTCCGGTTAGCATTCACTGTTTTGGACAAAATACTCTTTATCTCCCGGGTGGAGACTTCCACTTAACCTCTTGCTTGTGGATGATAGGGAGTCATGATTTAATGAGTGACACCATACTTGGTAAGTAAGGTGTTGAAGGCTTCGTTGCAAAAATATGACCCCCCATCGCTTATGATAGCCCGTAGAGTAGCAAACCTTGTGAAAATATTCTTCTTCAAGAACACCACCACACTTCTCGCCTCATTGTTGGATAAAGCAACAACCTCAACCCATTTGGACACATATTCAACCGTGACCAAGATGTATGTGTTTTCACAAGAACTCACAAAAGGACCCATGAAGTCAATAGCCCACACATCGAAAATATCAATCTCCAAAATGGTGGTGAGGGCGCATTTCATTTTTCTTTGAGATTCCACCATCCCTTTGACATTCATCACATCATTTCACTAGATCACTTGCATCTTTGTAAAGAGTGGGCTAATAGAAACTGAAACTTAGCACTTTGGTCGTCGTTCTTGCTCCACCATGGTGACCACCATATGGCAAAGAATGACAATCCCCAAGAATTTCACATTGCTCATATTCCGGTACACATCTTCTAATCACCCCATCCGTACAAATCCGGAAAAGGTACGGTCCATTCCATTAATAGTCTTGACAATCCCGTTTGAGATTCTTCCTTTGGTTTGAAGAAAACTCATCCGGGATGATAACACTCATAAGGAAATTTTCTAGATCCGCGAACCATGGCACCTCCTTCATTGAAATAGCCAAGAGTTGCTCGTCAGGGAATGAGTCATTGATTTCAAGGCCATCATGCGGCCTCCCCTCCTCCTCCAAATGAGACAAGTGGTCATCTACTTAATTTTCACTCCCTTTTCGATCTTGGATGTCAATATCAAACTCTTGCAACAAAAGAACACATCTCATCAACCGATCGTTGGAATCTTTCTTGCTCATAAGATAACGAAGTGCTGCATGATCCGTGTAGACAATCACTTTTGCACCCATCAAGTACGTGCAGAACTTCTGAATAGAAAACACAATAGCAAGGAGCTCTTTTTCCGTAATGGTATAGTTGACTTGGGAACTATTCATGGTCTTAATATCATAGTAGACTGGATGAAAAATCTTGTTGATGCATTGCCCCAAAACATCCCTCACCGCTACATCGCTTGCATCGCACATAAGCTCAAAAGGAACACTCCAATTTAGAGCGGTGATAATGGGAGTAGTTGTCAACTTGAACTTTAGAAATTCAAAGGCTCTCATGCAATCATCATTGAAGTGAAACTTAGCATCTTTCTCTAAAAGCTTGCACAACGGGTTCACCACTTTAGAAAAATCCTTGATGAAATGCCGGTAAAACCCCGTGTGGCCTAAGAAACCCCGCACGCCCTTCACTGAAGTTGGAGGTGGAAGTTTAGAAATCACCTAAATCTGTGCCTTGTCAACTTCAATGCCATTCTTTGAGATATTGTGGCCAAGGACAATGCCTTCCTCGACCATGAAATGACATTTCTCCTAATATAGCACCAAATTTGTTTCTTCACATCTTGCCCACACTTTATCCAATTTTGCGAGACAGTCATCAAAAGAATTCCCGACCACCGGGAAGTCATCCATGAAAACTTCAAGATAATCCTCCACCATGTCCGTGACGATAACCGTCATACACCTTTGAAAGTCGTTGGTGCATTGCACAAACCAAATGGCATTCACTTGAAGGCAAAAGTACCATAGAGACATGTAAAGGTTGTTTTCTCTTGATCCTACGGAGCAATAAGAATTTGGTTGTAACCGGAATACCTATCAAGGAAACAATAAAAATCACGGTCGGCCAATCTATCAAGCATTTGATCTAGGAAGGGAAATGGAAAATCGTCCTTCCTTGTGACTTTGTTGAGCTTACGATAGTCCATACACACTCTCCACCCGATCACCGTTCTTGTAGGAATCAACTCATTTTTATCATTGGTGACCACCGTCATGCCCCTTTATTTGGGACACATTAAACCGGAGAAGTCAATGAACTATCAGAAATGGGGTAGACAACCCCGACATCCAACCAATTGATGATCTCCTTTTTGGAAACCTCTTACATGGCTTCATTGAGTCTCCTTTGATGTTCAATAGATGGTTTGGCATCTTCCTCCAAGTTAATCTTGTGAATACAAAATGCGGGGCTTATCCCCCGAATATCCGCCAATGTCCATCCAATAGCCTTCTTCCTCTTTTATAGCACCGCCAATATAGAGTCTACCTGCACATTAGTCAAATAAGAGGAAAGAATAACTGGTAAAGTAGAAGAAGGGCCAAGAAATTCATACCGAAGATGTGGNAAAAATCACGGTCGGCCAATCTATCAAGCATTTGATCTAGGAAGGGAAATGGAAAATCGTCCTTCCTTGTGACTTTGTTGAGCTTACGATAGTCCATACACACTCTCCACCCGATCACCGTTCTTGTAGGAATCAACTCATTTTTATCATTGGTGACCACCGTCATGCCCCTTTATTTGGGACACATTAAACCGGAGAAGTCAATGAACTATCAGAAATGGGGTAGACAACCCCGACATCCAACCAATTGATGATCTCCTTTTTGGAAACCTCTTACATGGCTTCATTGAGTCTCCTTTGATGTTCAATAGATGGTTTGGCATCTTCCTCCAAGTTAATCTTGTGAATACAAAATGCGGGGCTTATCCCCCGAATATCCGCCAATGTCCATCCAATAGCCTTCTTCCTCTTT